>ONZH01011503.1:0-31291 GCA_900303285.1 Rhinella marina
GTTTTCAGGGGTCTGTTCACCACCAGTCCTCAAATAATGTTTTCAGGGTCTGTTCACCACCAGGCCTTCAACCATAATGTTTTCAGGGGTCTGTTCACCACCAGGCCTTCAAAAATAATGTTTTCAGGGGTCTGTTCACCACCAGGCCTTCAACCATAATGTTTTCAGGGGTCTGTTCACCACCAGTCCCTCAAAAATAATGTTTTCAGGGTCTGTTCACCACCAGGCCTTCAACCATAATGTTTTCAGGGGTCTGTTCACCACCAGTCCTTCAACCATAATGTTTTCAGGGGTCTGTTCACCACCAGGCCTTCAACCATAATGTTTTCAGGGTCTGTTCACCACCAGGCCTTCAACCATAATGTTTTCAGGGGTCTGTTCACCACCAGTCCCTCAAAAATAATGTTTTCAGGGGTCTGTTCACCACCAGGCCTTCAACCATAATGTTTTCAGGGGTCTGTTCACCACCAGGCCTTCAACCATAATGTTTTCAAGGGGTCTGTTCACCACCAGGCCTTCAACCAAATAATGTTTTCAGGGTCTGTTCACCACCAGTCCCTTCAAAAATAATGTTTTTCAGGGGTCTGTTCACCACCAGTCCTCAAAAATAATGTTTTCAAGGGTCTGTTCACCACCAGGCCTTCAACCATAATGTTTTCAGGGGTCTGTTCACCACCAGTCCCTCAAAAATAATGTTTTCAGGGGTCTGTTCACCACCAGTCCTTCAAAAATAATGTTTTCAGGGGTCTGTTCACCACCAGGCCTTCAACCATAATGTTTTCATGGGTCTGTTCACCACCAGTCCTCAAAAATAATGTTTTCAGGGGTCTGTTCACCACCAGTCCCTCAAAAAAGTTTTCAGGGTCTGTTCACCACCAGGCCTTCAACCATAATGTTTTCAGGGGTCTGTTTCACCACCAGTCCTCAAAAATGTTTTCATGGGTCTGTTCACCACCAGGCCTTCAACCATAATGTTTTCAGGGGTCTGTTCACCACCAGTCCCTCAAAAATAATGTTTTCAAGGGTCTGTTCACCACCAGGCCTTCAAAAATAATGTTTTCAGGGTCTGTTCACCACCAGGCCTTCAACCATAATGTTTTCAGGGGTCTGTTCACCACCAGGCCTTCAACCATAATGTTTTCAGGGGTCTGTTCACCACCAGGCCTTCAACCATAATGTTTTCAAGGGGTCTGTTCACCACCAGGCCTTCAACCATAATGTTTTCAGGGGTCTGTTCACCACCAGGCCTTCAAACCATAATGTTTTTCAGGGGTCTGTTCACCACCAGGCCTCAACCAATAATGTTTTCAGGGGTCTGTTCACCACCAGGCCTTCAACCATAATGTTTTCAAGGGGTCTGTTCACCACCAGTCTCTCAAAAATAATGTTTTCAGGGTCTGTTCACCACCAGGCCCTCAAAATAATGTTTTCAGGGTCTGTTCACCACCAGTCCTCTCAAAAATGTTTTCATGGGTCTGTTCACCACCAGGCCTTCAACCAAAATGTTTTCAGGGGTCTGTTCACCACCAGGCCCTCAAAAATAATGTTTTCAGGGGTCTGTTCACCACCAGGCCTTCAACCATAATGTTTTCAGGGGTCTGTTCGCCACCAGGCCTTCAACTATAATGTTTTCATTGGTCTGTTCACCACCAGGCCTTCAACCATAATGTTTTCAGGGGTCTGTTCACCACCAGGCCCTCAAAAATAATGTTTTCAGGGGTCTGTTCACCACCAGGCCTTCAACCATAATGTTTTCAGGGGTCTGTTAACCACCAGGCCTTCAACCATAATGTTTTCAGGGGTCTGTTCACCACCAGGCCTTCAACCAAAATGTTTTCAGGGGTCTGTTCACTACCAGGCCTTCAACCATAATGTTTTCAGGGGTCTGTTCACTACCAGGCCTTCAACCATAATGTTTTCAGGGGTCTGTTCACTACCAGGCCTTCAACCATAATGTTTTCAGGGGTCTGTTCACCACCAGGCCTTCAACCATAATGTTTTCAGGGGTCTGTTCACCACCAGACCCTCAAAAATAATGTTTTTCAGGGTCTGTTTTACCACCAGATCTCTCAAAAATAATGTTTTCAGGGGTCTGTTCACCACCAGGAGCCCTTCAAACCATAATTTTTTCAGGGGTCTGTTCACCCACCAGGCCCTCAAAATAATGTTTCAGGGGTTCTGTTCACCACCAGGCCCTTCAACCATAATGTTTTCAGGGGTCTGTTAACCACCAGGCCTTCAACCATAATTGTTTTCCAGGGGTCTGTCACTACCCAGGGCCTTCAACCATAATGTTTTCCAGGGGTCTGTTCACCAACAGGCCTTCCAAACCATAATGTTCAGGGGTCGTGTTCACCACCAGTCTCTCAAAAATAATTGTTTTCAGGGGTCTGCTTCACCACCAGGCCTTCAACCATATGTTTTCAGGGGTCTGTTCACCCACCAGGCCTTCAAACCATAATGTTTTAAGGGGTCTGTTCACCACCAGTCCCTCAAAAATAATGTTTTCAGGGGTCTGTTCACCACCAGTCCTCAAAAATAATGTTTTCAGGGGTCTGTTCACCACCAGTCTCTCAAAAATAATGTTTTCATGGGTCTGTTCGCCACCAGGCCTTCAACCATAATGTTTTCAGGGGTCTGTTCACCACCAGTCCCTCAAAAATAATGTTTTCAGGGGTCTGTTCACCACCAGTCTCTCAAAAATAATGTTTTCAGGGGTCTGTTCACCACCAGGCCTTCAAACCATAATGATTCATGGGTCTGTTCACCACCAGTCCCTCAAAAATAATGTTTTCAGGGGTCTGTTCACCACCAGTCTCTTCAAAAATGTTTTCAGGGGTCTGTTCACCACCAGGCCTTCAACCATAATGTTTTCAGGGGTCTGTTCACCACCAGGCCCTCAAAAATAATGTTTTCAGGGGTCTGTTCACCACCAGGCCTTCAAGCATAATGTTTTCAGGGGTCTGTTCGCCACCAGGCCTTCAACTATAATGTTTTCAGGGGTCTGTTCACCACCAGGCCTTCAACCATAATGTTTTCAGGGGTCTGTTCACCACCAGGCCTTCAACCATAATGTTTTCAGGGGTCTGTTAACCACCAGGCCTTCAACCATAATGTTTTCAGGGGTCTGTTCACTACCAGGCCTTCAACCATAATGTTTTCAGGGGTCTGTTCACCACCAGGCCTTCAACCATAATGTTTTCAGGGGTCTGTTCACCACCAGTCTCTCAAAAATAATGTTTTCAGGGTCTGTTCACCACCAGGCCTTCAACCATAATGTTTTCAGGGGTCTGTTCACCACCAGTCTCTCAAAAATGTTTTCATGGGTCTGTTCACCACCAGGCCTTCAACCATAATGTTTTCAGGGGTCTGTTCACCACCAGGCCCTCAAAAATAATGTTTTCAGGGGTCTGTTCACCACCAGGCCTTCAACCATAATGTTTTCAGGGGTCTGTTCGCCACCAGGCCTTCAAACTATAATGTTTTCATGGTTGGTCTATTTCAGCCAACAGGCCTTCAACCATAATGTTTCAGGGGTCTGTTCACCACCAGGCCCTCAAAAATAATGTTTTCAGGGGTCTGTTCACCACCAGGCCTTCAACCATAATGTTTTCAGGGGTCTGTTAACCACCAGGCCTTCAACCATAATGTTTTCAGGGGTCTGTTCACCAACAGGCCTTCAACCATAATGTTTTCAGGGGTCTGTTCACTACCAGGCCTTCAACCATAATGTTTTCAGGGTCTGTTCACTACCAGGCCTTCAACCATAATGTTTTCAGGGGTCTGTTCACCACCAGGCCTTCAACCATAATGTTTTCAGGGGTCTGTTCACCACCAGGCCTTCAACCATAATGTTTTCAGGGGTCTGTTCACCACCAGGCCCTCAAAAATAATGTTTTCAGGGGTCTGTTCACCACCAGTCTCTCAAAAATAATGTTTTCAGGGGTCTGTTCACCACCAGGCCTTCAACCATAATGTTTTCAGGGGTCTGTTCACCACCAGTCCCTCAAAAATAATGTTTTAAGGGGTCTGTTCACCACCAGTCTCTCAAAAATAATGTTTTCAGGGGTCTGTTCACCACCAGGCCTTCAACCATAATGTTTTCAGGGGTCTGTTCACCACCAGGCCCTCAAAAATAATGTTTTCAGGGGTCTCTTCACCACCAGGCCTTCAACTATAATGTTTTCAGCGGTCTGTTCACCACCAGGCCTTCAACCATAATGTTTTCAGGGGTCTGTTCACCACCAGGCCCTCAAAAATAATGTTTTCAGGGGTCTGTTCACCACCAGTCTCTCAAAAATAATGTTTTCATGGGTCTGTTCGCCACCAGGCCTTCAACCATAATGTTTTCAGGGGTCTGTTCACTACCAGGTCTTCAACCATAATGTTTTCAACGGTCAGCTCACCAGCAGGCCGTCAATCTTAATTTTTCACGGGTGTGTCTAATGCCCTCCTTTATGTGTAATAAATGGTGTATCGGAGTGCCTGTTCCTTGTAATTTTTGGCTGGACTTGAGCTTTACGTACAAGTCAATATATGTTTCATAACATTTCTTCAAAGTATGTCAGGAAGGGGTTAAAGGTTTTAAAAAAACACAAAACACAGGTTTAAAGAAAAATATTTTAACAATTACAAATTATTAAAAAAAAATAAAATACATATTAAAAAGGAGGTTGACGATGACGACGCCTCACCAACATGGCTTGCATCGCCGACACCTCTAATTGAAGGCTGCGTTGGATGCGGGAGGCAGCATCCAGCCGCTCATTGACCCTTCTGAGGGCTGCCTCCAATTCGAAGTCTGTGGGGATAGCTGTAGGGGTGGAAACATTAATACAATTAGTATTATCTAGTTAACCACTTCCCGACTGGCGCCGTACATGTGCGGCGCTCGGGCGGTGCGGGGACATGATGCCCGCCCGCTTGTGCGGCGGGCATCATGGCCGACAAGTCTCTGCTGTTTCTAACAGCAGAGACTTGCCGCTTCTTACCTCCGTCTGCGGAGACTTCCTGGGCCTTCTGATGCCGTGATCACACGTGATCACGGCATCAGGATGCGTCTGAACCCGGATGCGTCTGAATCGGGGTGTCTGTACACCATATGAAAACTGTAATCCTCGCTGGTGAGGATTACAGTTTTCAAACTGCAATTCTTATTCTGGCCACTAGATGGCAGGCCAGGATAAGAAATGAGCAATTCATGGATTTAACTGCATCTAGTAAATCCATGATTGCTCATAAAGAAAAAAAAAACAAAACACAATATATGAGCTCATATTTGAGCTTTAAAATAATCACCAAAAAATTAAAAAAATGTCAAAAAATATATAAAAAATAAAAAAGATATAAAAGTTCAAATCACCCCCCTTTCCGTATGTAAAAAATAAATACCTAAATAACCATAAATATAGACATCATGGGTATCACCGTGACCGAAAACGCCCGTACTTTTAAAATATAAAAAAAAAATTCCAATACGGCGAATTGTGTGGCGGAAAAAAGCGTCCAAATGGCGATTCACAGTTTTGTGTCGCTTTTTTTTTCTAAAAAAAATTAAATAAAAAGTGATCAAAAAGTCATACACACCCCAGAATGGTATCAATAAAAACTTCAGACCGCCCCGCAAAAAATGAGCCCCCATACAGCTCTGTACACATAAATACCAAAAAGTTATAGGGGTCAAGATATGACAAGAAAGAAAAAAAAAAGGGCAACATTATAATTATTTTATCACCATCTAAACGCAGGAAAAACTATACATATTAAGTATTGCCGGATTCGTACTGACCAGTAGAATGAACGTAACCGGTCAGTTTTAATGCACATCGAACGCTGTAAATAAGAAACCCGTAGAACTGTAGCGGAATAGCGGTTTTCTTGCAATTTCACCCCATTTGGAATTTTTTTCCCGCTTCCCACTACACCATATGCAATATTAAATGGTGGCGTTGGAAAGTACAACTTGTCCCGCAAAAAATAAGCCCTCATACAGCTATGTGAACAGAAAAATAAAACAGCTATGGCTGTTTGAAGGCAGGGAGCGCAAAACGAAAATGCAGAACCGAAAAAACCTCCGGGGTAGAAAGGGTTAAAGGGGTTGTTGCACAAAAAATATTCTAAACTTTCAAAGCAGCACCTGGATTTGAATACTTTAGCAGTTACATGTCATTAAATATTTTGTATATCTACTCGAACTGACTCAGTTATTCAGTGAAATGTATTTTTATTTAGCCTTTTTTTTCTTATGTCTTAGAACTACTCACTGAGAAGGCCGCACATGCTCAGTTTAAATCTTCACTGCCTCCTCAATCTTAAACTGCCTCCTGTCCTGAGCTGTGATAGGGAGAGATGGACAAGAGTCCTGACATGCAGCAGAATAGACACTAGTCACACTACCCTTCAGTAACCAGCTTGATGTAGCAGTAATTGGGGCAGATCTCTGGATCTATGTGAGATGCAGTGCTGTTTCTCGCTTTGTTAAAAAGAGATTGGCAATGTACTATAATAATATTATGTGATGTATGTCACATTTTTGTTAAATATTTTTTGGGTAACAAAAGTTTCTACTTCTTTCACTACCTTGATTTTAAAATTATTGTGATATGTCTGCTTCACTAACCACTTGGAGAACATAATGTGTTCACAGTCTAGTTATCAATAACATGTTGGGTGGCATGATCCTAGTGCTTGAAAATATTACACTTCAGTTAATTAGGGGTTTGTACTTACGGGATATCCATACTGGGTGTTCCTCCCAGGGTCCTGGGGAAAACTCCCCTTCCTCCCTGACGGTTGGAGCTACAAAAGATAAACCATAAATTTAGTTTATATTTTGAAGACAGAATTTCCACCCATTACATTTTTTATTTTACCTACCTTCTACCTCAGGTAGCTGGTCTGGTGGTGTATTAGGGGCCGGTGGGCTCCTCTCAGGGTGGGGTGGAGGGGCAGAGGAGCTCCTCTGTGGTGCAGCAGCTGTCAAAATTAAAATAATGGCATTACATTCAACTCAAATGAACAGTTGTATTATTCTGATGTTGATACATCTGAATAGTTTGGGGCTGGATCCCATTCCTAACCACTTATAACCTCTTATATCCCTGCTGCTGCACTCCCACATAGCCTGGATTAAAAATTAATTAAATATGTTTACACATTCTAGAAGGTCCTTCAGGGGCCGTCCGGGCACAACGGTGCCGGCGCCGTTCGTGACGTCGTTGACGTTGCTCTGCAACATAAATCCATACACAATTTTTATGATGATGACCGTTTTAATACTAACACTTTATACTACTATGAAGATATTATGGGTAAGAGGAGGGCAATATGATGTGGAGTGGGCATTTCATGTGAAGGGATCATCATAGAATATCTGGGGTGCATAATTGATGGAGGGAGCATTTGTTGGGAGGGGTGGAGGCTTGAATGAATGACTAAAAGATTGTGTGTCACATTCTGCAGGTACAAACATAACAAATATGAATACAGCACATACAATGCACTAGTATACCATAGCTCCAGTCCCAACCATTCCGGATTCGGCGGGACAGTAAGGATTTTATCGGCTGTGTCCAGAAACAGGTGGCTATGTCCCGTGGTCAGCTGTCTTTGCATCCATAGGAAGCAGAGACGGGTGACGGTAAGCAGGGAGCAGTCCCTTCACCTTCCCCGACGTCCAATATAATGTCTCCTTGTGGCCCCCATACAGTATAATGTCTCCTTGTGGCTGCCCCCATACAGTATAATGTCTTCTCCTTGTGGCCCCCATACAGTATTATGTCTTCTCCTTGTGGCCCCAAGTGTTTTATTTCTTCTAAATGGGTATTTATTGTGATAAATTTCTTAATATCGTTATCGTGGGAATATATTTTATATCGCCCACTCCAGACACATTAGCTGCAGCATTGAGCACATCTTTTAGGAGGCAGCGCTAACTATGAAGGGGCATATATCTAAGGGGACTTTCTTTCACACTAGTGCATTTGCCTGATACAAATGGGAGAACGGCCAGCCCCTTTAACAAAAACAGAGGATGGCACTGATCCGGCCACAACACTGGCAATTGGCAGGACAGATACTGCAGAACAGCCTGCCGGATCACCGCCACATATGTGAAAGTAGCCTAAGGCAAATTACTGTGAAGGGGCACATATCTGAGAATACCTTCACTTGTTTGAGTGGAGTTAGAGGCGTGGCCTAGCATGAAAGAAAAGCCAGCTCCGTGCCGCGGCTCCCGGCCCCATTGAAATGAATGGGGCGGTATGTATCCGCAAATTTGCGGATACATACGGCCCCATTCATACGGTCGTGTGAATGGGGCCTAAACTAATTTTTTAACATGTTTTTACTTTTCAAATATTTTATTACTCACCCTCTCGTATCTCCTCCCGGATATGACTCAGCCGCTCTGGGCACTTTAACTTCAAATCCGACCATTTACGTTGGACCTGGCCTGGGGTCCGCACAATTTGAAAATGATGGCGCAGACCTCGAATCACCTGCTCCACAATGTCCTTTTTTTGTTGATGCGGGTGTTGGTGGGTGCCATCATAGTTCAGCCTGTCCATCGTCTTTACCATATATTTCAGCTCCTCAGAGCTGAAAGCAGAGGAACGCCTACGATTGCCTGCCATCTTCCTCTGAGGACTGTGCGCCGTGGCGTAGCGTCGTGCGTGTATTCGCGAGACTGGAATTCGTACGCAACAGCGTACAGAGTAAAACGTATAGTAGCAATAGCATACGCTTTATCGGACAAGGTCATGTCGCTCCTTACACTGTCTCTGCCTGCTCCATGCATGCTGCCCCTGGTGTTCCCTATCCATTTCCGTTGTGTTTTCATCACTTTCAGAGGTTTTCAGGTGTTTAGGCAACCTTGCCTGCAACGAACTTTGGTCCCCTGCAAAAATATTCGTATCTCCCATTGAATTCAATAGGATTCGTTTTTTAATTCAATAGTATTCGTCATACGAATATTCAGAAAAATTTGTTCCGAGTACCGAACACACGAATATTTTAGTATTCGCTCATCTCTAGTTATTAACATTGATAATGTTGTTTTCAGAAATCGATTTAACACAAAATAAAATTCAAATTGTAAATAATTTTCATAAAGTGTACATATTTTTGCCTGTATGATTAAAAATACTATTGGTAGATTTTATTTAGTTATCTAACTGCATAAAGTCCTGCTTTACAGCAGGTGGCAGTGTTTAGCAAATTATTGCTGTAATAAGTGCTTGCCAAGAAAGACACAGGTTCATGTAAAGCAAGTAGACAGACTTGATTAAACGCAATTTAAAATGTAAGGAATATAACAGCAAAAAAAACCAAAAACCTTCCACTGATTAATTCTGCGACATGCATATGCAAAATGTATATTATTAATTTTAGAATTTTTACAGAGGAGCTTGCCCTAGACCACAGCAGATATAGGCTCTTGGTGCATACATTTTTTATTCCATATTATATTATAGTAATACATTACAGTATACCTTGTTAAAGTGTAAATTGTTATTCCAAAATAATATAATATCCCATCACTTCATGACTGGTGGAGGTATAACCTCTGGGATCTCCAATGACTCTGAGAATGAAGATTCTGCTGCCTTGGTTTAGCATTCATTTTGTACGGGGCTATACTGCAGCTCCTAGCAAAGGTGCTGGCTGGAATGGTACTGTGCAGAGGACACAGCTCTAAATCAGTGCCACAGCACCAGCATTTTCAGTATCAGTGGGGTCCAAGTAATATGCCATTACTTTATAAGATTTGACTTGTACTTTAAGATTACAATGTAGGCTTCATGTGTTTTTTTATAGCATAGTATGTATAATCTACCATCCAGTTCTGATTTTCCCTCAAGATTCATTCACACAAGTGAGTGAGTCTGCAATAAAAGCAAGAATGAAATAATCTGTGAGTAGTCCATATGAAAATATGTCCATGTTCACAGGACAGAGCACAAAGTAGTTTAACATCACTTATCTGAATGAGTCCTAACTCTTGCTAGGTGTATGGCCACGTTTACACTGTGACCAGCGTGTATTTTTTTATTTTTTTATTATACTGAATAGCTTTACTGCTTTGGTGTCAGTGTGTGGATCATCAAATGGTCTGTTATGTGACAGAAAGGCAAATCTTCTCTGCTAGATGTTAGTGTACAGT
The DNA here is from genome assembly GCA_900303285.1 of Rhinella marina. Lineage (NCBI taxonomy): Eukaryota > Metazoa > Chordata > Amphibia > Anura > Bufonidae > Rhinella > Rhinella marina. The sequence goes on from ONZH01011503.1 coordinate 10,163, forward strand.
CATGGCCAAAAGTTTTGAGAATGATACAAATATTATTTTTTACAAAGTCTACTGCTTCAGTTTTTATAATGGCAATTTGCATATACTCCAGAATGTTATAAAGAGTGATCAGCTTAACAGCAATTACTTGCAAAGTCAATATTTGCCTAGAAAATGAACTTTATCCCCCAAAACACATTTCAACATCATTGCAGCCCTGCCTTAAAAGGACCAGCTAACATTGTTTCAGTGATTGCTCCATTAACACAGGTGTGGGTGTTGATGAGGACAGGGCTGGAGATCAATCTGTCATGATTAAGTAAGAATGACACCACTGGACACTTTAAAAGGAGGCTGGTGCTTGGCATCATTGTTTCTCTTCTGTTAACCATGGTTATCTCTAAAGAAACACGTGCAGTCATCATTGCACTGCACAAAAATGGCCTAACAGGGAAGAGTATCGCAGCTAGAAAGATTGCACCTCAGTCAACAATCTATTGCATCATCAAGAACTTCAAGGAGAGAGGTTCCATTGTTGCCAAAAAGGCTCCAGGGTGCCCAAGAAAGACCAGCAAGCGCCAGGACCGTCTCTTAAAAGTGTTTCAGCTGCGGGATCGGGCTACCAGCAGTGCAGAGCTTGCTCAGGAATGGCAGCAGGCAGGTGTGAGTGCATCTGCACGCACTGTGAGGCGGAGACTCTTGGAGCAAGGCCTGGTCTCAAGGAGGGCAGCAAAGAAGCCACTTCTCTCCAGAAAAAACATCAGGGACAGACTGATATTCTGCAAAAGGTACAGGGAGTGGACTGCTGAGGACTGGGGTAAAGTCATTTTCTCTGATGAATCCCCTTTTCGATTGTTTGGGACATCTGGAAAACAGCTTATTCGGAGAAGACGAGGTGAGCGCTACCACCAGTCTTGTCTCATGCCAACTGTAAAGCATCCTGAAACCATTCATGTGTGGGGTTGCTTCTCAGCCAAAGGAATCGGCTCTCTCACAGTCTTGCCTAAAAACACAGCCATGAATAAAGAATGGTACCAGAATGTCCTCCGAGAGCAACTTCTCCCAACCGTCCAAGAGCAGTTTGGCGATCAACAATGCCTTTTCCAGCATGATGGAGCACCTTGCCATAAAGCAAAGGTGATAACTAAATGGCCCAGGGAACAAAACATAGAGATTTTGGGTCCATGGCCTGGAAACTCCCCAGATCTTAATCCCATTTAGAACTTGTGGTCAATCATCAAGAGACGGGTGGACAAACAAAAACCTACAAATTCTGACAAAATGCAAGCATTGATTGTGCAAGAATGGACTGCTATCAGTCAGAATTTGGTCCAGAAGTTGATTGAGAGCATGCCAGGGAGAATTGCAGAGGTCCTGAAGAAGAAGGGTCAATACTGCAAATATTGACTTGCTGCATTAACTCATTCTAACTGTCAATTTAAGCTTTTGTTACTCATAATATGATTGCAATTATATTTCTGTATGTGATAAAAACATCTGACAAACACACATAAAAACCAGAGGGCAGCAGATCATGTGAAAATATAATATTTGTGTCATTCTCAAAACTTTTGGCCATGACTGTACAAGTGGGTTATCAGAGGTGCACCTAGCTTTGCTGATGCCTGAGGTGATAACTGAAATGACATCACCCCATGCCAAATTTTCTACTTAATCCTTTCCCCCCAGCCCTACTGTTAAATACATAATTGCAAAACATTACACGCAGCACCACAAAATATATAGGGTAATATAGCACCACATACCTCTGACATCCAGTGACGTCTCCTCTGATATAGACATTCTCTTTCCTCATCTTCTCCATTTGCGCCAGACCACCATGATAATTGTCAGCCATCTCTTGTCTCCTCAGAGTTTGACACACAGAAATGTTAGATTCCATCCCATCCTATCACCCCCAATAGAGTGCCCACTCTGCTCCCCAATACCATACTGCAGAAACAGATAATCCCCTGAAAATACTAGTACCACACATATAGTGCCTCCTTCAATAATTATTTCCACACAGTGCCTTGAAAAAACACTGCACCCATCAAATAGTGTCCCTGGCACTAATACTGTTATAAATACAGTGCCTTGCGAAAGTATTCGGCCCCCTGGAACTTTTCAACCTTTTGCCACATTTAAGGCTTCAAACAAAAAGATATAACATTTTAATTTTAATCAACAACAAGTGGGTCACAATTGTGAAGTGGAACTAAATTTATTGGATCATTTAAACTTTCTTTGTAATAATAAAACTGAAAAGTTGGGCTTGCAAAATTATTCGGCCCCTTTGCATTCATACTCTGTTGCACCAACTTTTGCTGCGATTACAGCTGCAAGTCGCTTGGAGTATGTCTCTATCAGTTTTGCACATCTAGAGACTGTTCTCCAAAAATAATTGCGTCAAGCTAATACTGTGCCAGGAGGCTTTCAACAGTAATAGTTATAATTCTCTGTCAGAGTGCACTTAGTGGTACCAGTGCATCCACAGTGCACCCAATAGTAATGTGCCCCAGAAGTAAAAGTACCCCCATGGTGCCAATACAAGTAATCATGTTCCCCAAAGTCTCCCAGTATAATGTCCCTGATTGTAATAATTACCCTTATAATGTGTGCCAGTTGAAAAAATGTTCCCTAATATGTGCCAGTACAAAAAAATATCCCCTTATAATGTGTACCAGTACAAAACATACCCCCTTTTATTGTCTTTCAGTATAAAAATTAACTCCTTATAATGTGTTCTAATATAAAACATGTGCCTTATGATGTGTGCCAGTACAAAAAATACCCCTTGTGTGTGCCAATAAAAATGTCTCCTTATAACGTGTGATGGTGCAAAAATTATTATGTGTGCCAGTACAAAAAATGACCCTTTATAACATGTGCCACGAAGCTGTCAGGATGCAGTGCAGGACACAGGCCTCTTACAAGCTATGTCCTGGGTTGCATGCAGCCTGGCACAGGTGGCATGATAATGATGATATCATTGTGCCATCTGCCCTGGCCTCTGATAGGCTACAGGCACTAGACCTGAAGCCTATCAGAGGGAACAGCAGGGCAGATACAAATTTAAATGCATCGTCAACCTGAGAACAGTTCAATATGAAGAGATGAGATGGAAGCACTCATTGTTCACAGCCCTGCCACCACCACTCACTTGTACTTATGTGGCACAGCACCACCTGAGTCAATTGCCTTATCTCGCCACATTGGTGGTGCCCCCATTTACCTTTTGTTAGCTGCATAGGTCAGTGGACATAAATCATTAGTTTTCTCTGTGAAATGCCACCCCTCCTTCCTGAAACTCTAGGCATGTGACCCTCGTATGTCCAATGAAATGAACACAATCTATTGATGGAACATCTGAGAATGAACAAATCAGTTACTGATAGATTTGGCTTCACAAACAGTGGAGCAAATGTCACCCTAAGATGTTGAAGCCCTAATGATGTCCTGTTTTGCTTAAGGAACACGCTACACAAGGACATTATATATCAGTTTAAGTATCTGTCTTACTAAAGTATTAACTCTAATACATATAACTCACTCTAATATAATACAATATGATCCATGTACAAATTAGCTGATGTTTTATGACCATTGATAACCTTCCTTTAGGCTTCCCTCCTCAATATCAAAGGGTTTCTTTATTTTATTGAATTTGAATTGTACACCCTTTAGAAAATAATAAAAAAATCACTACTAACATAGTTGATGGCGATTATAAATGGGTTATAAATCGGAGCGTATCACTTTGCTAAGAGATTATAATAATCATACGATAAAATAACCATTTTTGTATTGCTTTAATAAAGTTTGAAAATAATCTAGAGCTGTGATGTCTACCCTCCGGCACTCAAGCTGTGTTAAAGCTACAACTCCTAAGATGTATACTTATTTGGCTGTTGTCAGAACTCCACAGAAATAAATGGAGCATACTGGGAGTTGTAGTTTTACCACAGCTGGAGTGCCAGAGGTTAGCCATTACTGATCTAGAGCAAGAAAAAGATACCAGTCAGTTTAGTAATAACTGAGGGAGCAGTTTTGACTTAACCGCTAATATGCATTAACGTGAAATTGTGCTTATTTTAATGGTATACTTGGTCAAGAGGCCAATAATTATACACTAAGATTAAAAAAATGTATATTCTTTACTAGAGATGAGCAAAAACATTCTAAACAAATCAGATTCATTATAAATTTCTCAAAAATTCTGATAAATGAATCCAAAATTTTGGAGATTAATTGCACAAAATGGTGCCATTTTAATTTTAAAATTCAGTACACTAGCAAGGGAAACAGGGTAGCGAAGATGAAGATGGTGGATCACATAACCCAGGGCAGGACCCTGGGCGACAAGCTTGCCCACAATGCTTTGCAGTCAGCCTGACAGGAAATCAAAAGGGAGCATATTGTCTGGTCTATCAGGTTCTATGCTAGCTCTGCAAGCATAGACGCCTTTTTGAGCTTAGCTTCTGACTGGACATGTCTTACATGTCTATGACAGACATTAATTAGACACACAAAACAGCCATTATGAAGATTTGCAGGAACAGTGTAGGGACTGTGAAGATATATTTAGTTAAATAGATTAAATTACTAAGTAGAAAGTCAGGTTTTATCATTAGGGACAGCATAGGGACAGGTAGTTGTGTGTCTTACAGTCAGGGCTTCTGGAGCTGTTCACAAATCGCGACATCCTGTATAAACAGGGATATGATAACAGCAATAATGAATGTGTATGTGTCTAACAATTGCATAAATGATTATTAGGACAGATGTAGTGCCAATAAGTGCTCCATGCAAACTGAGCTTAACCCCTTCACGCTATATGACGAGTATACTCGTCATGGAGCACTGCTATTTAATGCTCCATGACGAGTATACTCGTCATTACATTAAACTGTCACCATGTCTGCTGACATGGTGACAGTGCTGAGACCCCGGCTGTTACTTACAGCCAGGGGTCTCAGCTTACCAGCCCGGGACCAATGGGGGCGGTCCCGGGCTAGCGATCGCTGTGATTGGCTAGTCTATACAGACTAGCCAATCACAGCGATGGCATGCTTTTTAATGTAAAAAAAATAAATAAATAATAATGAATATGTATATATTATATACATATAATATATATGTATATAATATACATGTAATGTGCGGGGGGGGGTGTAATGTGCGGCGGCGGGCGGGCGGACGGGCGTATGGCGGCGGCATCGCCGCCGCATTGATTTTCAGGATGGAGAGCGGGTGAAGCAGAGTATCAGCATACAGCTGATACTCTGCTTCAAACTGCTGACATCGGTGCTGGCGCCGATGTCAGCAGTTTAACCCCTTCCATGCCACGGTCCGTGGGGACCGCGGCATGGAAAGGGTTAACAGGGAGGGAGCTCCCTCCCTCTCCCATCGGCGCTGCGGTGCGCTGGCAGCGCCGATGGTGTGGGCTGAAGAGGGGGAGGAAGCTCCCTCCCCCTTCCATCGGGACGCTGTTCTGCTCTGGCAGCGTCCCGATGGTTACCATGGCAACCAGACGCTTTCAGAAGCGTCTGCTTGCCATGGTGTAAGCTAAGCCTCATCAGGCTCCAGCTAAAGGCAGGAGCCTGACAAGGCTTAGCAAGAATGAAAATACACTGCAGTACACTATACAGTGTACTGTAGTGTATTATAGAACAATGAGACCCACTGGTTCTTCAAGAACCAAGTGGGTCTGAGTCTAAAAAAGTGTAAAAAAAAAAAAAAAAGTTAAAAAAAAAAAGTTAAAAAAAGTTTTAAAAAAATCCTATTTTTCCCCCAAAACTCAAATTTAAAATTAGTAAAAAAAAGAAAAAAAAATACCCCAATCATGTTAGGTATCGCCACGTTCGTAACAACCTGCTCTACAAAAATATCACATGCCCTGACCCCTCAGGTGAACACCGTAAAAATAAATAAATAAAAACAGTGTCAAAAAAGCCATTTTTTTGTCACTTAACATCACAAAAAGTGCAATACCACGCGATCAAAAAGGCGTATGCCCCTTAAAATAGTACCAATCTAACCGTTACCTCTTCCCGCATAAAATGAGCCCCTACCTGAGACAATTGCCCAAAAAATAAAAAAACTACAGCTCTCACACTATGGAGAGACTAAAACATGATTTTTTTTGTTTAAAAAATGATATTATTGTGTAAAACTTAAATAAATAAAAAAAACTATACATGTTAGGTATCGCCACGTCCGTAACAACCTGCTCTACAAAAATATCACAGGAGTTAACCCCTCAGGTGAACACAGTAAAAAAATAAAAATAAAAACTGAGCCAGAACAGCCATTTTTGGTTACCTTGCCTAACAAAAAGTGTAATATAAAGCGATCAAAAATCATATGTAACCCAAAATAATATCAATAACACTGTCACCTTATCCCTTAGTTTCCAAAATATGGGCACTTTTGGTTGTTTCTACTGTAGGGGTGCATCAGGGGGGCCTCAAATGGGACATGGTGTCTGAAAACCAGTCCAGCAAAATTTGCCCTCCAAAAACCATTTGGCGCACCTTTCCTTCTGCGCCCTGCTGTGCGCCCATACAGTAGTTTACAATCACATGTGGGTGTTTCTGTAAATCGCAGAATCAGGGTAATAGTTTTTGAGTTTTGTTTGGCTATTAACCTTGATGTGTTACAGGAAAAAATGTATTAAAATGGAAAATCTGCCAAAAAAGTGAAATTTAGAAATGTCATCTCCATTTTCCTTTAAATCTTGTGGAAGACATAAAGGGTTAACAAAGTTAGTAAAATTAGTTTTGAAAACCTTGAGGGGTGTAGCTTCTAAAATGGGGTCATTTATGGTGGTTTCTATTATGTTAACCCCACAAAGTGACTTCAGAACTGAACTGGTGCTTAAAAAAAATTGTTTTGGAAAATTTCTTAAAAATTTTAAGAATTACTTCTAAAATTCTAAGCCTTCTAACGTCCCCAAAAAATAAAATTATATCTACAAAATGATGGTAACATAAAGTAGACATATGGGAAATGTAAAGTAATAACTATTTTGTGAGAAATCACAATGTGCCTTAAAAGCAGAGAAATTCAAAGTTTGAAAATTACAATTTTTTCCAAATTTTCTGTAAATTTAGGATTTTTTAATAAATAAAGGTGATTTATATTGACTCAAATTTACCACTGTCATGGAGTACAACGTGTCACGAGAAAACAATCTCAGAACGGCTTGGATAAGTAAAAGTGTTTCAAAGCTATTACCACATAAAGTGACACATGTCATATTTCCAAAATTTGGCCTGGTCCTTAAGGTGAAAAATGGCTATGTCATGAAGGGGTTAATGAGCACCAATCAACTTGTCATATTGTAAACTGGATCCAGTTTTGGGCAAAAAAATACCTGTTTAGGACCAAAATACTACATTAGAAAAGTATGAAAGTACAAGCAGATTACAAACTGAATTTTAGAGGGTCTAAAAATAATTGAAGGAATGAAGATAGCAGACAACCACAGCCTTTAACATAGCATTCACCTATTTCAGAAAGGCTGAGAAAATATTAGATTTGTTAAATACAGATAAGGAGATCATGTTGAGAGTAAGTACTGCAGGCAAACACTGTCATAATATATTTTTAATTTGAAAAGTTGTCCTTAAAGGGGTTGTCTGAGCGTTAGTAGAACATGCATTGCAGTAGCAACATATGTTTTGTTTGGCTTTTTTTTTAATACGTCCAGTGGCAAGTGGTCTCCACTTGTCATAGTTTACTTTCCAGGGGTGAGGCTGAGAAAATCTGGGTGATGTCTTAATCTGGGTGACCACTTTAGCAAGACACTGGCTTCAGATTTGATGCCAAAACACATTGGTTGGCTGCAGCAATCACATGCCAATATGACATATCATTGATCATCAAGGACTAGCAGGGAACCACCAGAGTTTAAGATATATATATATATCTCTTAATAATATAAAAATGAATTTCTGTCTGTCTGTCTGTCTGTTCTCTATGCGCGACCAAACTACTGGACCGATTTTCACCAAATTCGGCACACAGGTACATCAGGTGTCCGGGAAGGTTTTAGACCAGGTCTCACCTCTCTAGGACGTACCGTTCCCGAGATATTCCCAAAATATGATCTCCATTAGCCAACATTACAACTGGGAGCTTTGGTTTTAAACTCCAACTGCCATTCTCTGCAAAGCCACACAGGGAGGGCAGGTTTCCATAACAACCAGGTAATTATCAGCAGCTGAGGATCTCATCCATTTCTATTTACTGACACTGTTAAAGGTATTCCGGTTACCATAAATATAACTTATGTTTTTTTCTATTACTACAGTTCAGTAGTAATAAAAGATGTTTTCCTCCACTGCTGCCTATTGCGTGGGCTCAGAAATAAGCATGGTATTGACCTTTAATTCAGGCCACCTTAAAAGAAGTACTTAAAACCCCCGCCCCAGGTCTCACTAAGCCACACCCCCAACTTTTTCAGGCCACACCCCCTTTCACTCCGCAGCCAACAGAGATTGAAAAAATAAAGGTAAAAATCAACTTCTGTCAGCTGCAGGGATGGGTGGGAGGTTGACTTTCTTTCTGCAACAACACACACAAACATTAAATAAAATAGATTAAATCCACCCATGCGAAGCGTCTTGCTAATCCACGCCCCCGACTCTGTCAGGTCACGCCCCCTCCCACTCCGCAGCCAACGGGAATTGAAAAAATGAAGGTAAAAATAAACTTCTGTTTGCTGCAGGGGTGGGAGGGTGAATTTCTCTCTGCAACGACACCCAAAAATTTTAGATGAAATAGACTAATTATAGACTACAACCGTTCGAAGCCTTTTGCTAAGCCACGCCCCGTCTGTCAGGCCACGCCCCCTCTCACTCCGCAGCCATTCTGCAACAACACACAGAAACATTAAATGAAATAGATTAAATGCACCTATGCGAAACGCTTTGCTAAGCCACGCCCCGACTCTGTAAGGCCACGCCCCCTCCCACTCCGCAGCCAACAGGGATTGAAAAAATAAAGGTAAAAATCAACTTCTGTCAGCTGCAGGGATGGGTGGGAGGTTGACTTTCTTTCTGCAACGACACACAGAAACATTAAATGAAATAGATTAAATACACCCATGTGAAGCGTCTTGCTAATCCACGCCCCCGACTCTGTCAGGTTACGCCCCCTCCCACTCCGCAGCCAATGGGGATTGAAAAAATAAAGGTAAAAATAAACTTCTGTTTGCTGCAGGGGTGGGAGGGTGAATTTCTCTCTGCAACGACACACAAAAATTTTAGATAAAATAGACTAATTATAGACTACAACTGTTCGAATCGTCTTGCTAAGTCACGCCCCAACTCTGTCAGACCACGCCCCCTCTCACTCTGCAGCCATTCTGCAACGACACACAGAAACATTAAATGAAATAGATTAAATCACCTATGCGAAGCGCTTTGTTAAGCCACGCCCCCAACTGTGTCAGGTCACGCCCCCTCCTACTCCGCAGCCAACAGGGATTGAAAAAATGAAGGGAAAAATAAACTTCTGAATTTCTCTTCGCAATGACACACAAAATTTTAGATGAAATAGACTAATTTCAGACTACAACCGTTCGAAGCATCTTGATAATCCACACCCCCAACTCTGCCAGGCCATGCCCCCTCCCACTCCGTAGGCAGCGGGGGTTGAAAAAAATCAGCTGCAGGGGTGGGAGGGTGAATTTCTCTCTGCAATGACACACAAAAATCGTAGATGAAATTGACTAATTTTAGACTACGACCATTCAGTACTAATAAAAGATGTTTTTTTCCACTGCTACCCATTGCAGGTCCCCATAAATTACCATGTCATCGACCTGTAATTCATGCCACTCTGACCCCCGCCCCAGATCTCGCGAAACCACGCTCCGACTCTGTCAGGCCACGCCCACTCCCACTCCGCAGCCAACGGGGATTGAAAAAATGAAGGTAAAAATCAACTTCTGTCAGCTGCAGGGGCGGGAGGGAGGTTGGATTTCTTTCTGCAACAACATACAGAAACATTAAATGAAATAGATTAAATATACCCGTGCAAAGCAATGTTTTCTTTCACTGTTACCCATGGCGTGTCCTCATAAATTACCATGGCATCGACCTGTAATTCTGGCCACCATCAAAAGAAGGACTTAAAACCCTGCCCTAGGTCTTTCAATGTCACGCCCCCTCCCACTCCGCAGCCAATGGAGATTGAACAATTGAAGGTAAAAATCAACATCTGTCAGCTGCAGGGATGGGAGGGAGGATGACTTTCTCTCTGCAACGACACACAGAAACATTAAATGAAATAGATTAAATATACCCGCGCAAAGCAATGTTTTCTTCCACTGCTACCCATTGTGTTTCTTCAAATTACCATGGCATTAACCTATAATTCAGGCCACCCTGAAATGAAGGACTTAACCCCCCCCCCCCGTGTCCCATTAAACCACACCCCCTCCCACTCCGCAGCCAATAGGGATTGAAAAAATGAAGGTAAAAATCACCTCCTGTCAGCTGTATTGACTTTCTCTCTGCAACGACACACAGAAACATTAAATGAAATAGATGAAATATACCCAGGCGAAGCCGGGTCTTTCTGCTAGTATATAGATATATATATATATATATATATATATATATATATATATATATATATATAAATTGTAAGGGATCGTATCCTCTCAGGGGGTCGACATCACACAATATCTTCAAAACACAGGGATTTTCAGGTCCAACTCGGTTTTATTGGCACCAGCACACCAAAACAAATCATAAAAACAACACCTGCCCGGCTGGGCTCTGACTAAACATAGTTCAGCTAACTCACCTAAATACATACGCTGTTCACACACAGCTTTTAAGTGCGGCTTCCTCAGCCGTTCAGTCCAGCAGGCTCCTGGCTGTGACTCCAACCGTACCTTTGAGGGGAGATGGTCCAATAGTCCTCCCGACTATGACCGTGTGACCCTCTTCTCCTAGGGTCACTGGGCCCCCCAAACTTCCAGGCTACACAGAGCCTTGTGGCCCTTCAGCCCTCCTGGCTGAGACCACACACACAGAGCCTCCGCAGGCTCCAACCTCTCAGGCCTCCTCAGCCTTTCTCCTATAAATATATATATATATATATATATATATATATATAGTAAGAGTTTTCTATATTTTCATGACTATGAAATTGTAGATTCACACTGAAGGCATCAAAACTATGAATTAACACAAGTGGAATTATATACTTAACAAAAAAGTGTGAAACAACTGAAAATATGTCTTATATTCTAGGTTCTTCGAGGTAGCCACCTTTTGTTTTGATTACTACTTTGCACACTCTTGGCATTCTCTTGATGAGCTTCAAGAGGTAGTCACCTGAAATGTTTTTTACTTCACAGGTGTGCCCTGTCAGGTTTAATAAGTGGGATTTCTTGCCTTATAAAAGGGGTTGGGACCATGAGTTGTGCTGGGCAGAAGTCAGGTGGATACACAGCTGATAGTCCTACTGAATAGACTGTTAGAATTTGTATTATGGCAAGAAAAAAGCAGCTAAGTAAAGAAAAACGAGTGGCCATCATTACTTTAAGAAATGAAGGTCAGTCAGTCCAAAAAATAGGGAAAACTTTGAAAGTGTCCCCAAGTGAAGTCGCAAAAACCATCAAGCGCTACAAAGAAACTGGCTCACATGAGGACCGCCCCTGGAAAGGAAGACCAAGTCACCTCTGCGGCGGAGGATAAGTTCACCTGGGTCACCAGCCTCAGAAATTGCAGGTTAACAGCAGTTCAGTTTAGAGACCAGGTCAAAGCCACACAGAGTTCTAGCAGCAGACACATCTCTACAACAACTGTTAAGAGGAGACTGTGTGCAGCAGGTCTTCATGGTAAAATAGCTGCTAGGAAACCACTGCTAAGCACAGGCAACAAGCAGAAGAGACTTGTTTGGGCTAAAGAACACAAGGAATGGACATTAGACCAGTGGAAATCTGTGCTTTGGTTTGATGAGTCCAAATTTGAGATCTTTGGTTCCAACCACCGTGTCTTTGTGCGACGCAGAAAAGGTGAACGGATGGACTCTAAATGCCTGGTTCCCACCGTGAAGCATGGAGGAGGAGGTGTGATGGTGTGGGGGTGCTTTGCTGGTGACACTGTTGGGGATTTATTCAAAACTGAAGACATACTGAACCAGCATGGCTACCACAGCATCTTGCAGCGGAAGACGCATCTGGTTTTTGCGTTTAGTTGGACCATCATTTATTTATCAGCAGGACAATGATCCCAAACACACCTCCAGGCTGTGTAAGGGCTATTTGACCAAGAAGGAGAGTGATGGGGTGCTACGCCAGATGACCTGGCCTCCACAGTCACCAGACCTGAACCCAATCGAGATGGTTTGGGGTGAGCTGGACCGCAGAGTGAAGGCAAAAGGGCCAACAAGTGCTAAGCATCTCTGGGAACTCCTTCAAGACTGTTGGAATACCAATTCAGGTGACCACCTCTTGAAGCTCATCAAGAGAATGCCAAGAGTGTCCAAAGCAGTAATCAAAGCAAAAGGTGGCTACTTTTTTGTTAAGTATATAATTCCACATGTGTTAATTCATAGTTTTGATGCCTTCAGTGTGAATCTACAATTTCATAGTTATGAAAATACAGAAAACTCTTTGAATGAGAAGGTGTGTCCAAACTTTTGGTCTGTACTGTATATATATATACATTATACAAATGAGTTTCTGTCTGTCTGTTCTCTATGCGTGACCAAACTACTGGACCGATTTTCACCAAATTCGGCACACAGGTATATTAGGTGTCCAGGAAGGTTTTTAGACCAAGTCTCAGCACTCTAGGATGTACCGTTCCCGAGATATTCTCAAAATACGACTAAGACTGTTCAGTAGTAAAAAAAGATGTTTTCTTCTACTGCTACCCATTGCATGTCCTCATAAATTACCATGGCATCGACCTATAATTCAAGCTGCCCCCTAAAGAAGGACTTAAAAACACCGCCCCCGGTCTCGCTAAGCCACGCCCCTGACTCGGTCAGGTCACTCCCCCTCCACTCCGCAGCTAATGGGGATTGAAAAAATGAAGGTAAATATTAGAGATGAGCGAATCATTAAAAAAATTATTCACCGAACATTTGCCGAACTTTTCCTAAAATTCGTATATATTCGACAAATAGCTTTGTTGTATTTGCGTACAAAATATACGTTATTTTGTGCTATTAGCGAACATTCGCTCACTAATAACGAACGTTCATTTACAAAATGTACGCAACTTCTTAGAAGACGTACGCATGAGCTTTCAAATAGCTTACGAATCTCAGCGTACTATTGTCTAAGCAATTACGTAATACGCAGGTACGTACGAGGAGAGGCCGCGGCGTGCACTCCTCAGAGGCAGAGCGAATATTCGAGACATATATATGGTAAATAGTGCAAATACATTATTATAAGTATAATATAAACATTTTAAATATCACCTACCTAGTATGCTCACGGACACGTTTAAGTCTCTTTTCTTCTGACGCTTTTCATAGAACTGGAGCAGAGTCCCAAACTCAGTCGCAATTTGTAATCCACATAGGCAAAATTGTAATCCAAATGGGTAAAAAAATAGCAGCAAAGGTTCCCTTTAAAAAACCCTCTTTCGAGGGGCTCCCCAAATAACCTGAAAAGGGGGAAAAAAGGGATGAGGCGCACGTATGCGCAACTTGGATAAAAAAAACTTTTTTTTTGATGAGGGGAATCCTAACAATCCATGGCCATCTGGGTGAGGACAAACGCGGGGCAACAAAACTAAAAACAAGGGCCAACTAGTGCCCACCCTTCAGGATAAGTCCATGTTGTGGCTTCCATAAAAACTGCAGGAATTACTTAAAGGCCAGCAGGTCCTCCTCACTGCTGCTGGAGCTAAAGTACATGAGAGGGCGCTCCTGCCTCATCATGAAAGCGGCCCTGGCTGCGGCAGCAGACCCCCGCCGACCTCTCAAGGATGGTTTTCTTGGTGACTGGGCTGTCACACTGGCAAAGGCAGTGGTAACTTGGGCCCTGCCCATCACTCTGTAGTGGCCAGATCCTCCTGCCGGCATACCAGGTGACAGAATCTCCAGCTGTAATGGTAATGGTAACGCTCTTCCACGAGCGGCGGACTGTGCGGCCTGCAACTGCCATGGGCATGGCAGTTGGCAGTGGTACTGTACCACAGCTGGATGGTACACGAAAGTGTTCGTGGTCATCTGTCCCACATGAAGGATCGGTGGTATCGGTGGCGGCAAATCAGAATCAGGGGTTCCGGCTGATCCTGACCTTGGGATTTCTCTTCAGGTCTCAAGGTCACAAGCCTCTTCTGCGGCCTTGGCCTCCTCACTCCAGTCTTCTGGCGGCGCTCAGGAGTAGGTGGTCGCTTTAAGACTTTCACCCCAGTAGCAAAGGGGCCTTGGAGGCTCTTCATGGGGGTATACTCCATGTGATCCCCTGCATGTAGATTGTGGCGTACAGGCGGAAGATACAGCCGCTTAACCGAACGGCGGTTAACATACAATTCCTCCGCCGTCTCCTCATCGCCGATGAAACCGACTCCCCGCTCCACGTTGAACCAAATAACGGTTCCCCTTCGGCGCTCCAGCTTAGGGTCACCGGACCGTGGGTGCTCCAAAATTTACACCACCCACTCCTCCACCAGCTTTTTATATTCCCAGAGGGTCTGGGTGTTCCGGGACACAGCCTCAGAGACCATCAAATTCTGGCGTAAGGAGTAGTCCTTGCGCGGCGGAGCGGGAACTCCTGCTGCCTCTGCCGTGTCAGCCAGTGGAGTCACCACCTCAGCAGGCACCTCATCCAACTTCCTGTTGAGCTGTGAGAGATAGATCTCCTCTGGTTCCTTCTCCTCATAGGGGTCGTCTGCCCACAACATGCTTCCCCAGTCAGGACCTCGCTGTCTCGCCGCCATCTTACTCTGCTGACTTGCCACGTCTTCCTCGCGTGCAGGAGAAGGGGGCGGAACTACCAGGGAGGAGTCTGCATTGCTGAATAGAATTCGTACGCAACAGCGTGTAGAGTAACTAAATTATACGTAGAATAGCGTATAAATTAGAGGACAAACTACGTAGCGATGCGTACAAAAGCAAAGCAAATCACCTAATATTCGGATTCGCTTCGCAGCTGAAAAATCCCAAGATTCGATACGAATCAACAAATCGGCGAATCGCTTCGCTCATCTCTGGTAAATATGAACTTCTGTCAGCTGCATTGACTTTCTCTCTGCAACGACACACAGAAACATTAAATGAAATAAATTAAATAGACTAATTTTAGACTACGACCATTCGGTAGTAATAAAAGATGTTTTCTTCTACTGCTACCCATTGCGTGTCCTCATAAATTACCATGGTCAGGTCACGTCCCCTCCCACTTCGCAGCCAACGGGGATTGAAAAAATGAAGCTAAAATTCAACTTATGTCAGCTGCAGGGGTGGGAGGGAGAATTACTTTTTTTCTGCAACAACACTAAATGAAATAGATTAAATATACCCATGCGAAGCTATGTTTTCTTCCACTGCTACCCATTGCGTGTCCTCATAAATTACCATGGTATCGACCTTTAATTCAGGCCACCCTCAAAAGAAGGACTTAAAAGCTACCACCTCCAAAGTCCCGCTAAACCATGCCCCTGTCAGGTCACATCCCTTCCCAATCCGTAGCCAATGGGGATTGAAAAAATGAAGGTAAAAATCAACTACTGTAAGCTGCATTGACTTTCTCTCTGCAACGACAAACACAAACACTAAATGAAATAGATGAAACATACCCAAGCAAAGCCGGGTCCTTCTGCTAGTATATACAGTGCCTACAAGTAGTATTCAACCCCCTGCAGATTTAGCTGGTTTGATAAGATGCAAATGAGTTAGAGCCTTCAAACTTCAAACAAGAGCAGGATTTATTAACAGATGCATAAATCTTACAAACCAAAAAGTTATGTTGCTCAGTTAAATTTTAATAAATTTTAAACATAAAAGTGTGGGTCAATTATTATTCAACCCCTCAAACTACCAGAATTCTGTTTGGTTCCCCTAAAGTATTAAGAAGTAGTTCAGGCACAAAGAACAATGAGCTTCACATGTTTGGATTAATTATCTGTTTTTCCAGCCTTTTCTGACTATTTAAGACCCTCCCCAAACTTGTGAACAGCACTCATACATGGTCAACATGGGAAAGACAAAGGAGCATTCCAAGGCCATCAGAGACAAGATCGTGGAGGGTCACAAGGCTGGCAAGGGGTACAAAACCCTTTCCAAGGAGTTGGGTCTACCTGTCTCCACTGTTGGGAGCATCATCCGGAAGTGGAAGGCTTATGGAACTACTGTTAGCCTTCCACGGCCTGGACAGCCTTTGAAAGTTTCCTCCCGTGCCGAGGCCAGGCTTGTCCGAAGAGTCAAGGCTAACCCGAGGACAACAAGGAAGGAGCTCCGGGAAGATCTCATGGCAGTGGGGACATTGGGGGCAATGGTCTCCGTTCCAGACGAGCCCGTAAGGTACCTTTACTTTCAAAGTGTCATGTCAAGGCTCGTTTACAGTTTGCTCATGATCACTTGGAGGACTCTGAGACAGACTGGTTCAAGGTTCTCTGGTCTGATGAGACCAAGATCGAGATCTTTGGTGCCAACCACACACGTGACGTTTGGAGACTGGATGGCACTGCATACGACCCCAAGAATACCATCCCTACAGTCAAGCATGGTGGTGGCAGCATCATGCTGTGGGGCTGCTTCTCAGCCAAGGGGCCTGGCCATCTGGTCCGCATCCATGGGAAGATGGATAGCACGGCCTACCTGGAGATTTTGGCCAAGAACCTCCGCTCCTCCATCAAGGATCTTAAGATGGGTCGTCATTTCATCTTCCAACAAGACAACGACCCAAAGCACACAGCCAAGAAAACCAAGGCCTGGTTCAAGAGGGAAAAAATCAAGGTGTTGCAGTGGCCTAGTCAGTCTCCTGACCTTAACCCAATTGAAAACTTGTGGAAGGAGCTCAAGATTAAAGTCCATATGAGACACCCAAAGAACCTAGATAACTTGGAGAAGATCTGCATGGAGGAGTGGGCCAAGATAACTCCAGAGACCTGTGCCGGCCTGATCAGGTCTTATAAAAGACGATTATTAGCTGTAATTGCAAACAAGGGTTATTCCACAAAATATTAAACCTAGGGGTTGAATAATAATTGACCCACACTTTTATGTTTAAAATTTATTAAAATTTAACTGAGCAACATAACTTTTTGGTTTGTAAGATTTATGCATCTGTTAATAAATCCTGCTCTTGTTTGAAGTTTGAAGGCTCTAACTTATTTGCATCTTATCAAACCAGCTAAATCTGCAGGGGGTTGAATACTACTTGTAGGCACTGTATATATGTTAGAATTTTTGGTGCTGCTACCTTACAACCTCTATACATAAGATACATAATCATCCTTAATTATATAATATACTAGCAGAAAGACCCGGCTTCGCCTGGGTATATTTCATCTATTTCATTTAATGTTTCTGTGTGTCGTTGCAGAGAGAAAGTCAATGCAGCTGACAGGAGGTGATTTTTACCTTCATTTTTTCAATCCCTATTCGCTGCGGAGTGGGAGGGGGTGTGGTTTAATGGGACACGGGGGGGGGGGGTTAAGTCCTTCATTTCAGGGCGGCCTGAATTATAGGTTAATGCCATGGTAATTTGAAGAAACACAATGGGTAGCAGTGGAAGAAAACATTGCTTTGCGCGGGTATATTTAATCTATTTCATTTAATGTTTCTGTGTGTCGTTGCAGAGAGAAAGTCATCCTCCCTCCCATCCCTGCAGCTGACAGATGTTGATTTTTACCTTCAATTGTTCAATCTCCATTGGCTGCGGAGTGGGAGGGGTCATGGCCTGACTGAGTCGGGGGCGTGACATTGAAAGACCTAGGGCAGGGTTTTAAGTCCTTCTTTTGATGGTGGCCAGAATTACAGGTCGATGCCATGGTAATTTATGAGGACACGCCATGGGTAACAGTGGAAGAAAACATTGCTTTGCACGGGTATATTTAATCTATTTCATTTAATGTTTCTGTATGTTGTTGCAGAAAGAAATCCAACCTCCCTCCCGCCCCTGCAGCTGACAGAAGTTGATTTTTACCTTCATTTTTTCAATCCCCGTTGGCTGCGGAGTGGGAGTGGGCGTGGCCTGACAGAGTCGGAGCGTGGTTTCGCGAGATCTGGGGCGGGGGTCAGAGTGGCATGAATTACAGGTCGATGACATGGTAATTTATGGGGACCTGCAATGGGTAGCAGTGGAAAAAAACATCTTTTATTAGTACTGAATGGTCGTAGTCTAAAATTAGTCAATTTCATCTACGATTTTTGTGTGTCATTGCAGAGAGAAATTCACCCTCCCACCCCTGCAGCTGATTTTTTTCAATCCCCGTTGCCTACGGAGTGGGAGGGGGCATGGCCTGGCAGAGTTGGGGGTGTGGATTATCAAGATGCTTCGAACGGTTGTAGTCTGAAATTAGTCTATTTCATCTAAAGTTTTGTGTGTCATTGTAGAGAGAAATTCACCCTCCCACCCCTGCAGCTGACAGAAGTTTATTTTTCCCTTCATTTTTTCAATCCCTGTTGGCTGAGGAGTAGGAGGGGGCGTGACCTGACACAGTTGGGGGCGTGGCTTAACAAAGCGCTTCGCATAGGTGATTTAATCTATTTCATTTAATGTTTCTGTGTGTCGTTGCAGAATGGCTGCAGAGTGAGAGGGGGCGTGGTCTGACAGAGTTGGGGGTGTGACTTAGCAAGACGATTCGAATAGTTGTAGTCTATAATTAGTCTATTTTATCTAAAATTTTTGTGTGTCGTTGCAGAGAGAAATTCACCCTCCCACCCCTGCAGCAAACAGAAGTTTATTTTTACCTTTATTTTTTCAATCCCCATTGGCTGCGGAGTGGGAGGGGGCGTAACCTGACAGAGTCGGGGGCGTGGATTAGCAAGACGCTTCACATGGGTGTATTTAATCTATTTCATTTAATGTTTCTGTGTGTCGTTGCAGAAAGAAAGTCAACCTCCCACCCATCCCTGCAGCTGACAGAAGTTGATTTTTACCTTTATTTTTTCAATCCCTGTTGGCTGCGGAGTGGGAGGGGGCGTGGCCTTACAGAGTCGGGGCGTGGCTTAGCAAAGTGCTTCGCATAGTTGGATTTAATCTATTTTATTTAATGTTTCTGTGTGTTGTTGCAGAAAGAAAGTCAACCTCCCACCCATCCCTGCAGCTGACAGAAGTTGATTTTTACCTTTATTTTTTCAATCTCTGTTGGCTGCGGAGTGAAAGGGGGTGTGGCCTGACAGAGTTGGGGGTGTGGCTTAGTGAGACCTGGGGCGGGGGTTTTAAGTACTTCTTTTAGGGTGGCCTGAATTAAAGGTCAATACCATGCTTATTTCTGAGCCCACGCAATAGGCAGCAGTGGAGGAAAACATCTTTTATTACTACTGAACTGTAGTAATAGAAAAAAACATAAGTTATATTTATGGTAACCGGAATACCTTTAACAGTGTCAGTAAATAGAAATGGATGAGATCCTCAGCTGCTGATAATTACCTGGTTGTTATGGAAACCTGCCCTCCCTGTGTGGCTTTGCAGAGAATGGCAGTTGGAGTTTAAAACCAAAGCTCCCAGTTGTAATGTTGGCTAATGGAGATCATATTTTGGGAATATCTCGGGAACGGTACGTCCTAGAGAGATGAGACCTGGTCTAAAACCTTCCCGGACACCTGATGTACCTGTGTGCCAAATTTGGTGAAAATCGGTCCAGTAGTTTGGTCACGCATAGAGAACAGACAGACAGACAGACAGAAATTCATTTTTATATTATTAAGAGATAATATGATCCATAATGATCCTTATAGCAAAGGTGTACATAGGTCCCCATAGGAACATTTTGACTGAAATTTCTGATAAATGTATGTATTTTTTATTAAGTGAATGTTTTTTTTTAATAATTTTAAAAGGAGTTCTGTCTTATCTACTTTACCTCACTTCTATTTTGGAAAAATGTTACAGGTACTTCATAAATATGGCACTCATTCTGAATACTGTACTTCTCAATGTATTTATACAGACAACTAGCATCAATACATTAATAAATCTCCTTATATAAGCTTTAAGCACCATGCTTCCCTTCACATAACTGGCTACCTGCATCCACCACTAGTGGGTGCTCAGGAATTTATACAGTTACACTTGCAGTCAATGGAATCTGTAAAATCTGTTTGCACTGAGATCCCCCTAGGGACAACTTCAGTGAAATGCTGCAAATCTATGTCAGGATCTGGAGATGCCAGTTGTTAATTACATGTCACATTGTAATTATTGTTAATTACATTACACAGTTAATTACTAGAGATGAGCGAGTAGTGAAATATTCGAAAGTTTGAAATTCGATTCGAATAGACCGCGAAATTCGACTAGTCGACCGAATATCGAATCCCATTAAAGTCTATGGTAAAAAAATGCTCGCCACTTGGAAATCTCAATTCGACCACTTGGAGGTCACCAAGTCCACCCTGAAACCTCAGAAAAGGATGCCAACACTGCTGGAATGCAACTGGGACAGCAGGGGAAGCATGTCTGGGTGCATATAACGCGCCCAAGTCGCACTATTACGCCACTATCACAGCCTCTCAACAATACACTCCATACACAATATAACTTCTATGTAAAGTGAGACAATACAAGGAAACCTTCTTTCCTCTACATTGCCATGGACCCCAAGCCAAACTAGACAAAAAAGAAGATGAAATTCTGCACCCCTTAAAATCACGTTGCCTATGACAACCACAGATGGCATAGGCAAGGGGGAAAGCAAATAGACCCCACCCCTAATTGTCATTGTGTGTGTGTGTGAGATGTGGTCAGACATGTCTTCTTTAAAATGTAAAAACAACTCAAACACATGCAGAAGCCTTAAAATGCCCAAATTGTTGGCGCTTGAGATGTCAGTGACCCGACCTGGCCCAGTGTCATGTCTAGCAGGTAAAGCAGTGGGGATGTTGAGGGATGCGTAGGACCGCAAAAGGCAGGAAGAGGCCGTGGGCTGGCCAGAGGCTCATGGAAAATTTTGTGGAGGCCCAAGAGGTGAGACGTCTTAAAAATTGTGTGGAGGC
>ONZH01011504.1:0-12500 GCA_900303285.1 Rhinella marina
ATACAGTGACAACATTGTGTACAGGGTGTAATATTCTGTATACAGTGATACATTGTGTACAGGGTGTAATATTCTGCATACAGTACAGGGGTAATATTCTGCATACAGTGTACATACAGGGTGTAATATCTGCATACAAGCGATACAGGTGTGTACAGGTGTAATTATTCTGCATACAGTGATACATTGTGTACAGGGTGTAATATTTCTGCATACAGTGATACATTGTGTACAGGGTGTAATATTCTGTATACAGTGACACATCGTGTACAGGGTGTAATATTCTGCATACAGTGATACATTGTGTACAGGGTGTAATAGTCTGCATACAGCGATACAGGTGTGTACAGGTGTAATATTCTGCATACAGTGATACATTGTGTACAGGTGTAATATTCTGCATACAGTGATACAGTGTACAGGTTGTAATATTCTGTATACAGTGACACATCGTGTACAGGGTGTAATATTCTGCATACAGTGATACATTGTGTACAGGGTGTAATGTTCTGTATACAGTGATACATCGTGTACAGGGTGTAATATTCTGCATACAGTGATACATTGTGTACAGGGTGTAATGTTCTGTATACAGTGATACATTGTGTACAGGGTGTAATATGCTGTATACAGTGATACATTGTGTACAGGGTGTAATATTCTGTATACAGTTACACATCGTGTACAGGGTGTAATATTCTGCATACAGTGATACAGGTGTGTACAGGGTGTAATATGCTGTATACAGTGATACATCGTGTACAGGGTGTAATGTTCTGTATACAGTGATACATCGTGTACAGGGTGTAATATTCTGCATACAGTGATACATTGTGTACAGGGTGTAATGTTTCTGTATACAGTGATACATTGTGTACAGGGTGTAATATTCTGTATACAGTGATACATTGTGTACAGGGTGTAATATTCTGTATACAGTGACACATCGTGTACAGGGTGTAATATTCTGCATACAGTGATACATTGTGTACAGGGTGTAATATGCTGTATACAGTGATACATCGTGTACAGGGTGTAATGTTCTGTATACAGTGATACATCGTGTACAGGGTGTAATATTCTGCATACAGTGATACAGGTGTGTACAGGGTGTAATATTCTGTATACAGTGATACATTGTGTACAGGGTGTAATATTCTGCATACAGTGATACATTGTGTACAGGGTGTAATATTCTGCATACAGTGATACATTGTGTACAGGGTGTAATATTCTGCATACAGTGATACAGGTGTGTACAGGGTGTAATATTCTGTATACAGTGATACATTGTGTACAGGGTGTAATATTCTGCATACAGTGATACAGGTGTGTACAGGGTGTAATATTCTGCATACAGTGATACAGGTGTGTACAAGGTGTAATATTCTGTATACAGTGATACATTGTGTACAGGGTGTAATATTCTGTATACAGTGATACATCGTGTACAGGGTGTAATAGTCTGCATACAGCGATACAGGTGTGTACAGGGTGTAATATTCTGTATACAGTGATACATTGTGTACAGGGTGTAATATTCTGCATACAGTGATACATTGTGTACAGGGTGTAATATTCTGCATACAGTGATACATTGTGTACAGGGTGTAATATTCTGCATACAGTGATACAGGTGTGTACAGGGTGTAATGTTCTGTATACAAGTGATACATCGTGTACAGGGTGTAATAGTCTGCATACAGTGATACATTGTGTACAGGGTGTAATATTCTGCATACAGTGATACATTGTGTACAGGGTGTAATATTCTGCATACAGTGATACATTGTGTACAGGGTGTAATATTCTGTATACAGTGATACATTGTGTACAGGGTGTAATATTCTGTATACAGTGATACATTGTGTACAGGGTGTAATATTCTGTATACAGTGATACATTGTGTACAGGGTGTAATATTCTGTATACAGTGATACATTGTGTACAGGGTGTAATATTCTGCATACAGTGATACAGGTGTGTACAAGGTGTAATATTCTGTATACAGTGATACATTGTGTACAGGGTGTAATATTCTGTATACAGTGATACATTGTGTCTGACAGTACAGCTGGTCCCTGCTTTTCTCTGTTTTATTGGACACGTTCTGACCGTGGCTGTACATTTTTGTGGCCTCTTGGGTTATTATTGGCCTCAATAGGACATGATTAGTGTTAACCCTTACCTCACAACCCCTTATCCTCCATGTTCTTACCTCAGAACCCCATGCCCCCATGTTATTAACTCAGACCCTGTGCCTCCCCCTTTTTATTGCTTCAGAACCCTGTTCCTCTATGTTATTACCTCAGAACCCTGTTCCTCTATGTTATTACCTCAGAATCCCATGCCACCCATATTATTACCTCAGAACCCCATGCCACCCATGTTATTACCTCAGAACCCCATGCCACCCATATTATTACCTCAGAACCCCATGCCACCCATATTATTACCTCAGAACCCCATGCCACCCATATTATTACCTCAGAACCCCATGCCACCCATGTTATTACCTCAGAACCCCATGCCACCCATATTATTACCTCAGACCCCAGCCACCCATATTATTACCTCAGGAACCCCATGCCACCATGTTATTACCTCAGAACCCCATGCCACCCATGTTATTACCTCAGAACCCCATGCCACCCATATTATTACCTCAGAACCCCATGCCACCTATGTTTTTACCTCAGAACCCCATTGCCACCTATGTTATTACCTTCAGAACCCCATTGCCACCCATATTATTACCTCAGAACCCCATGCCACCCATGTTATTGCCTCAGAACCCTGTTCCTCTATGTTATTACCTCAAGAATCTCATGCCCACCCATATTATTACCTCAGAACCCCATGCCACCCATATTATTACCTCAGAACCCATGCCACCTATTGTTATTACCTCAGAACCCCATCCACCCATATTATTACCTCAGAACCCCATGCCACCCATGTTATTGCCTCAGAACCCTGTTCCTCTATGTTATTACCTCAGAATCTCATGCCACCCATATTATTACCTCAGAACCCCATGCCACCCATATTATTACCTCAGAACCCCATGCCACCCATATTATTACCTCAGAACCCCATGCACCCATATTATACCTCAGACCCCATGCCCCATTTATTTCCTCAGAACCCCCCCATGTTGCCCCCCCCCCCATGTTATCACCACAGGATCCTGTGTTCCCATGTTTTTGCCTCAGAACCCCGTGTTCTACATATTAACTCAGAACCCTGTGACCCTCTCTGTTATTGCCTCAAAACCCCATGTTATTACCTCAGAAACCCATGTCCCCCCCCCCGGTTATTGCCTCAGAACTCTTTCCCCCCATGTCATACCTCAGGACCCCATGCCCCCCATGTTATTGTGTCAGAACCCTGTGCCCCCCATGTTGTTACCTCAGAACCCCGTGTATCCCATGTTATCTCAGAACCCTATGCACCCTCCTTGTTATTACCTCAGAACCCTGTTCCCCCATGTTATTACCTCAGAACCTTGTGCTGAGGTAATAACATGGGGGCACAGGGTTCTGAGGTAATAACATGGGGATGTTATTACCTTAGGACCCTGTGCCTGCATGTTATTACCTCAGAACCCTGTGCCCCCATGTTATTACATCAGAACCCCTTGCACCCATGTTATTACCCCAGAACCCCTTGCCCCCATGATATTGCCTCAGAACCCTGTGCCCCCCACGTTATTGCCTCAGAACCCTGTGCCCCCCATGTTATTGCCTCAGTACCCTGTGCTCCCCACGTTATGCCTCAGAATTCTGTGCCATGTTTTTGCCTCATAACCTCATGCCCCCCTTGCTACTGCCTTAAAACCCTGTGCCCCATTTTATTGCCCCAGAACCCCATTTTCTCATGTTATCACCTCTGAACCTGTCCCCCCATGTTATCACCTGAGAACCCTGTGTCCTCATGTTATTACCTCAGAACCCTGTGCCCTCATGTTATCACCTCACATCTCTGTGCCTTCCTGAATCCTGTGACCCCCATGTTATCGCCTCACATCCCTACGCTCCCCATGTTACCTCAGTACCCTGTGCCTCAATTGTATTACCTCAGAACCCTGTTTCACCATGTTACTACCTCAGAAGCCCTTTCTACCCCCATTATTACCTCAGAACTCTGTGCCCCATATTATTATCTCAGAATCTTGTGCATCCCATTTTATTACCTCAGAACCGTGTGCCCACCATATTATTACTTCAAAACCCTGTGCCCCTATGTTATTACCACTGAATCCTGTGCCCCCAAGTTATTACCTTTGAACCCTGTGACTTCCATGTTACTAGTTCAGAACCCTGTGCTCCCATGTTATTACCTTAGCAGGGGTGGACTGGCCATAAGACACGGGCCAATGCCCAGGGGGCCACCCAAGGCCTCCTCATGGCCACCAGCTAGGTGCACAAACATCTGATGCTCTCAGCATTAATTAATGTAGGAGCATCAGGCACCTATGCACCTGGCAAGCAGCTGTGGGTGCCCTCCTGAATTCAACTGTATTGCTGTCCTCAGGATGATGATACAGTTTCATTCTATGGTGTGGGCGGCAGTACATTGTGCTGCACTGTGGTATTTGTTTCCGCTGGGGCGGTATATTGGGCTGCACTGTGGTATTTGGTTCTGCTGGGGCGGTATATTGTGCTGCACTGTGGTATTTGGTTCTGCTGGGGCAGTATATTGTGCTGCACTGTGGTATTTGGTTCTGCTGGGGCAGTATATTGTGCTGCACTGTGGTATCTGGTTCTGCTGGGGCAGTATATTGTGCTGCACTGTGGTATCTGGTTCTGCTGGGGCAGTATATTGTGCTGCACTGTGGTATTTGGTTCTGCTGGGGCAGTATATTGTGCTGCACTGTGGTATTTGGTTCTGCTGGGGCAGTATATTGTGCTGCACTGTGGTATTTGGTTCTGCTGGGGCAGTATATTGTGCTGCACTGTGGTATCTGGTTCTGCTGGGGCGGTATATTGTGCTGCACTGTGGTATTTGGTTCTGCTGGGGCAGTATATTTGTGCTGCACTGTGGTATTTGGTACTGCTGGGGCAGTATATTGTGCTGCACTGTGGTATTTGGTTCTGCTGGGGCAGTATATATTGTGCTGCACTGTGGTATTTGGTTCTGCTGGGGCAGTAATATTGTGCTGCACTGTGGTATCTGGTTCTGCTGGGGCAGTATATTGTGCTGCACTGTGGTATTTGGTTCTGCTGGGGCAGTATATTGTGCTGCACTGTGGTATCTGGTTCTGCTGGGCAGTATATTGTGCTGCACTGTGGTATCTGGTTCTGCTGGGGCAGTATATTGTGCTGTACTGTGGTATCTGGTTCTGCTGGGCAGTATATTGTGCTGCACTGTGGTATTTGGTTCTGCTGGGGCGGTATATTGTGCTGCACTGTGGTATTTGGTACTGCTGGGGCAGTATATTGTGCTGCACTGTGGTATTTGGTTCTGCTGGGGCAGTATATTGTGCTGCACTGTTGTCCCCATCTACATGTGTTGTTCCGCCTTCTATCAGTTTGGAACGACCAGGGGCGGATTGGCCATAGACCTTACAGGGAAATTTCCTGCTGGGCCGATGCCCAGGGGGCAAGCCAGTGGAAGTTTTTGGGGATGTATTTTGTGATGGCCTGTGGTATTTGGCTGTGTTGGGGTGGTATAATGTGCCACAATATGGTATTGCTGGCCCCACCTACTTGTGTTGGCTCTGCCTTTCATCAATTTGAACCTGACTACAAAACAGGGCCACTTTTAGTATTTTTTCCAGTGCCACTTTAAGTTCCCAGTCCGTCCCTGGGACCCACAAACGACATGTGGCCACTTTCAGGGTTTTTATCCAGTGCCACTTTAAGTTCCTAGTGTCTCTCATGTTCTTACTTCAGAACCTTGTGTCTCCCATGTTTTTACCTCAGAAACTTTTGTTTCCCCAATGTTTTTACCTCAGAACCCCATGTCCCACCATATTGTTACCTCAGAACCCTGTATCCCCATGTATTTACCTCAGAACCCTGAGTCTCTCATGTTATGTGAGAACCCTGTATCCCCATGTTATTTCCTGAGAACCCTGTGTCCCCCATGTTATTTCCTGAGAACCCTGTGTCCCCCATGTTATTACCTCAGACCCTTGTTTCCCCCATGTTGTCAGAACCTTGTGTCCCCCATATTTTTACCTCAGAACCTTGTGTCCCACCATGTTTTTACCTCAGAACCTTGTGTCCCCCATGTTTTTACCTCAGAACCCTGTGCCCCCCATGATATTACTTCAGAACTCAGTGTCCCCCATTTTTTTAATGTCAAAAAACCTTGTGTCCTTCATAATTTTATTTATTTGGGGGCTCCAGAAATAAAACCAGCCTTTTATTTTCCTGACACTTGTGGCATCTTCTCAGTTATCCAGCCCCCTGTGGCCCCTTCGCACTTTTCTGCCCCATTAGTGCAGCTCCTCTCCTCTCTTGTGGCCCCTCAGCTGTGGCCCCTGAGTCTCCGCCCCCTCCGCTTACTCTCGGAGGTTGCAGTCCGGGAAATGCTTACAATACTTCGGACATGGCTGCTCTCATCCAAAGCCAGTGTCAGACCCCGGGACCCCTAGAGCAGCCCAGGAAGGGCAGAGTCTGGGGCCCCGCCACCATAAAGGTAATGGGGGGCTATGGGGAAGGGGTCCTCTGCATCACTCTGGTACTGAACACCCTGTCTTGAGACGTTAAAGGGTTAATTCTGCTTCCGTTTGTCAGACTAGACCCCTGGGTGACGGGGCTGGTGGTGAGAGGGTTAAACTTCGCTGTGGATAACACGATGTGCAACCAATGGAGAGAAGCCTCACAGCAGCAGCGCAGGGGTTAACTGTCGGGGGGGGGGGCGCTCAGCCTTCGCCGCACTTAACCCTTCACTTACTCTTCCCTTAAAGTGGGTGTGTATCCCGCACGTGCGGGCAACACGTGGAGCCCCCGAAGGGGTTAATATATCCTACTGCCCCCTCCCGGAGCAGCGGTTTTTGTCCCCGTGTAGACCCCAATATACACACTCTGCCGTCACTACAGGTAGGTCCCCCCACCCTGCCGGTATGTCGTGCTCTCCCCAGCTGCAGTTTCTCCGTCTGGCCACAGGGAGGCGGCAGAGCGCGGCATTATCTCGTCAGACAGAAGCTGGCGGATAAAGTTCTGCTGAAACTTTCACCTCACACCCGTCATGATAATAACCGCGGCGGCTCCGGTATGATGGCGCAGGAGCCGCACTGACCCCAGGACTTCAGCCATGGAAGGTGCCCTGACAGGAATGGCCTAGAGCCCCTCACCGGAGTGACAGTAAGTGACCTGTGCGCACTCAGCTCTGCTGTATTGGCAGGAGCAGTGGCTGGCGGTGTTTGTCGTGCTCCTTTCTTGTTGTGGAGGCTGTGGGCTCTCATTTCTCATGATGTTCTTGTGTAATAATTGTCACTATATGAAATAAGGGGTCCTGCCTGCGCGGAGCCCCTTGTGACTCCGGTGGTAACCCATCTCCTGGAGCCCCTGTCCGCAGGGGAGGTGTGTAAGTCCTGCTTTGCGGTCACTTTTTCTGTCATTCGCAGTTATTATTGTCAGTTTTAGGCTTTGCTATCTGCCGGGATCTTCCAGGACAATGCGGGGCCCGGGGCTCCCTGATAACGCCTGCTGGGCAGGGTTCTCTGAGGACAATGGGGACAGTGACTGTTGTGACGGCTGCTGGGGGTCACAGATTAATGCATTCCTCGGGGTGGTTCCTGCGTTCACTCCCTGAGAATGGAGCAGATAAAACACGAGCACATCCTGTCCCGGGGCGATAAGAGATGCTCACACTTTATTATTATATTGATGTTTTTTTTTATTTTTCATTTTCTGCCGTTTTCTCATTAATTTGGGGGCTCCTGGAGCCGGCGAGGTGACATATTGATGGTTCCTCTACAACTTTATGAGTCCAGGAATCTCTTGGCCTGGTCTGGGGCGAAGCTGATCCACTCCTGGTATTTTGTTTTCACCAGTTGCTGGACTGGAAGTTCCCTCATAAGGTAAGGTGGCACCGGCTCTGGAAGGGGCTTTAAAATGCCACATGTAAAATTAGACTGCCAATTCAGCGGATTGTGTCCGCTGCTAAACTGGGCTGTGCGCCTGTGTCCGCTCCATCGCCTGGGTGCAGAATTAGCCGCCTCCACTGCGTCCGGCAAATTTAGAATAGAGCGCGGAGGGTCGGCAGCAATACAAAGATTCTTTATTGTCAGCCCCGGGGGAAGGGGGAGCAGGAAAATCCCTTAGAAGAGGGAGGCCGCGCCGCTCGTCCCGTGGAATAAAAGCTGCGGGCGGAGGCCTTATTATCACTATTATTCTACATATTCTATATATTGTATATCTCGCCGCTTTCTTCAGGCAGACGGCGCTCGGTTTGATGACAGGGAGCGAGACTCTTGACATTTAATAAAGCGCAGGAGCTTACGATCCACTGTCGGCAGCAATTCTCGGCTCGGCAGGAAAACCTTTCAGGATCAGATTAGCACAAAGAACTTTACATTGTAGGTATGTCACATTCCCAGTGTGTCGGCTTCCCGGGAAATCACCCGCGTCGTTAACCCTTCCATCACCTCCGGGCACATGGCAGGGAACGTGTTAACAAATATTGCACATAAAGTGGCAGGGTCAATGGCTTCTTAACATCGTCCTGTCACCTGCTGTGCCGACTCTTTATTCTACCGCCAAGGAATATTCTAATCTCCTCAGAAATCTCTCGAGGAGGACAGATGTGCCCTCGGCAGCTCGGGAGCAAATACCCTGTCAAACCTTGGGCTGGCGGTGGGGAAGGGGTTAACAAGTGTGTGCTGGGGCAGACAATTATTTGGCATCTTGTGCGGGGAGCAGGAACGCCCGCGTCTTATCCGTGGAGATAACGCCGGGGATCGCTCCCGCTGCTCTCAGATGCTCGCCTCCGTTTTTGGGGGAAGACTGCACCCCGATAACTGCGATCCTGGTGTGATACAAAATCAAGACATAAAACCCCAAATCCTGCAAATTGTCCGGAAAATGAGCCTCTGGTTTTTACAGTTTGTTTCTGTAGTTTATATCACAAAAATGATAATAATAATAATACATGAAATATATATATATATATATATATATATATATATATATATAATACAATAAAAGGATAATTCACCTCCGCGTGTTCCGTGCATTTTCTAGACGTATAACATCGGGGATCTATGTCAGAGATATGTAATAAGAGAGCGTGATAAATATGTGCAGATACAGTGTATATTCATTCTATGTGTCATGGAATTTATAACGTTTTGTGCCGTTTTCTGTGAGCGGATGTGAGCACGACGTGATGTGATATGTGCCCTCCTAATATCGGGGAATTTACATCTCTGATGTGTGCATACATCCATCGTAATCTACACATATAATTATATAAGGATGTATAGAATTGTTCTATTAATCACCAGATATATTTGTATATGGGCTCTGTATATATATAATCTCACTGCACTGTATGTGGGGTGCAGAGGTGGACGAGGTACGTCTGACAGGCAGACCGCGTCACTCTCTATAATTTAAGGAGCAAGAATGAGAAAATAAATGACATTTCTTCACTTCTGTACGAATGTCTCCTAATGACACAAATCTGAATAAACAGCTGAAAATAGCAGAATAAAATTTCAGAAAGAAGGAGACGTTAAGAGATGGAAAGAAAGCAGCGAGCGTGCCAGGGAGGCATGGAGGAGGCGATCTAGAAGGAAATGATATATAGACACAGGGAGGAGAGAATGAGTTCATGATGGATTGACATTGCAGGTAGCGGAATGAGTGAAAGAAAGCAGAACAGGCAAAAGAAGGAATCGCGGAGATATATGATGGAAAGCAGGAGAAGGAAGCAGGAATGATGGAAGGAAGGAGAGATAGAAAAAGAAGATGAAGGAAGTGAAGGAGTAGGGAGGACTGAAGGAAGGAGTGAAAGAGAAAAATAAGACGAAGAAGAAAGTGAAGGAAACGGGAGGACTGAAGGAAGGAGCGAAAGAGAGAAATAAGACGAAGAAGAAAGTGAAGGAAACAGGATGACTGAAGGAGGGAGAAAAATAAGATGATAAAGAAAGTAAAGGAGCAGGAAGGACTGAAGGAAGGAGCAAAAGAGAAAAATAAGATAATGGAGAAAGTGAAGGAAACAGAATGACTGAAGGAAGGAGGAAAGAGAAAAATAAGAAGATGGAGAAAGTGAAGGAGCAGGGAGGACTGAAGGAAGGAGCGAAAGAGAAAAATAAGACGACGGAGAAAGTGAAGGAAACGGAATAAGTAAAGGAAGGAGGAAAAGATAAAAATAATAGGATGAAGCAAGTCAAGGTATAGGGAAGAATTAAGGAAGGAGCAAAATAGAATAATAAGATGATAAAGAAAGTAAACGAGCAGGGAGGACTGAAGGAAGGAGGAAAAAGAGTAAAATAAGACAATGGAGGAAGTGAAGGAGCAGGGAAGACTGAAGGAAGACGCAAAAGAGAAAATTAAGATGATGGAGCAAGTGAAGGAATCAAGGTGACTGAAGGAAGGAGGAAGCGAAAGAGAAAATTAAGATGATGGAGCTGAAGGAAGGAGCAAAAGAATAAAATAAAACGATGGAGGAAGTGAAGGAGCAGGGGTGACTGAAAGAAGGAGCGAAAGAGAAAAATAAGACGATGGAGGAAGTGAAGGAACAGGGGTGACTCAAAGAAGGAGCGAAAGAAAAAATTAAGGAGGTGGAGGAAGTAAAGGAACAGGGGTGATTGAAGGAAGGCACGAAAAAGAAAGTTAAGATGATAGAGCAAGTGAAGAAATAAAGGTTACTGAAGAAAGGAGCGAAAGAGTAAAATAAGACAATGCAGCAAGTGAAGGAACAGGGATGACTGAAAGAAGGAGCGAAAGATAAATAAGACGATGGAGGAAGTGAAAGAATAGGGATGACTGACGGAAGGCGTGAAAGAGAAAATTAAGATGAAGCATGTGAAGGAGCAGAGATGACAGAAAGAAGGAGAAAAAAAAAATAAGATGATGGAGGAAGTGAAGGATATAGGGATGACTAAAAGAAGAAAGAAGGAGAAAAATAAGACGATAGAACAAGTCAAGGAACAGGGATGACTGAAGGAAGGAGTGAAAGAGAAAAATAAGACGATGGTGTGAGAAGAAGTAGAGAGAAGGGATGAGGAAAGAGAAGGGTGAGGTGATGGAGAAGGAGGACATGGCGGGTTCAGTGGATGGAGTTTGTACATTCAGTTGTCACAATGTGGCTGATATCTTCAGACCTCAGGCCGCGCTCTCTGTTTCTTCCCCTGTCATCAGGAGAGGGTGCAGATTACGCAGCCTGTGTCCTGTGATCTTCTTCCAGCGCAGATTGTCTCCTGGTGCCGCGCGGTGCTGGTGGCAGCTCATCTGAAGCATTTACGGCTCTTGTAGAAGTTTATTACAAGTTCCTGGAAGCGTGTTATAATAGAAAAACAAGGATCAGCGGCAATGTTCTGCCCTGAGGCCACCACCGCCTGCCTGCTCTATTAGGCCTTGTTAATAAAAAGCTCTGCATTGTCTTTTCTCTCTGTATTGTCACCCGCTCCAGCTGCTGCGGGCAGCACTCTATTAACTCCTCACCTGCCACCGAAGGCTCTGCCAGTGTGACCTGTCAGGACGGATGGGTCTTCTCTGAGAATATTGTAATGATTTGTTGCTTCTGAGGCGACCCTCCGTTCCTGGATGATAACCAGGCCGTGATCTGAGTGACACCTCAGCGTGTGCCCCTCTATGTCCCATGTACCAGATGCAGGCCTCATTCACATGAGCGATACGGATTGTGTCAGGATCTGTTCAGAGCGATGGTTTTTCTTCAATTGCGGTCCGTGAGTGCGTTTTTTCCATCCAGATTGAATGCGGTTTTCACTCACGTAAAAAAAAAAAATAGGTATAACATCTCCGAGCAACTGTCAGTGAAAAGCGCATTGCATCTGGATCCCTTCCATTTTTCACGAAAGCCCCAATTACTTCTATGGAGACAGAGCTGCCTGAAAAATGCACAAAATAGAACCTGCTGCAATTTTTATTTTTTATTTTTTTTTCCTGAACGCAAATATGATACGTGAAAAACTCTGCTCGTCTGCACAGACCCATAGACATGAACGGTCAGGATTCAGTCCGGATGCTCTGCATTCAGTACAAGCGTCACATCCGGACGGAAAACGCTGCCTACGGCGGATTTTCACGGGGCAATTGTCAGGTCGACTTAATGGAATGAATTCTCGTTCCTGCTAATCGGCTGCAGATCGCCCCATGCACGAGTGAAGCGCTTGTCCGTCAGGTGACATCATCGTTTGTGGGCCGTGTAATCAGGAATCTGCTGCCCAGAAGCAATGAGTCTGTATGAGGACGAGCGATGGCAGCAGCGCAGTAATACACGCAGCAGTCGTCGCTCGTACCCGTACAGTGGAGGTGATAGCTTCACGTAAATGTGGCTCTCACCTCCTGTGACGAGCA
>ONZH01011504.1:17500-140000 GCA_900303285.1 Rhinella marina
TTAGGGGAAAAAATTCCTTCCCGACTCCAATCAGGCATCAGAATAACTCCCTGGATCAACGACCCCTCTCTAGTAACTATAACCTGTAATATTATTACCTCCAGAAATACATCCAGGCCCCTCCTGATCTTATAGTGAACTTATCATCACCACCTCCTCAGGCAGAGAGTTCCATAGTCTCACTGCTCTTACCGTAAAGGGTCCATAGTCTCGCTGCTCTTACTGTAAAGAGTCCATAGTCTCACTGCTCTTACCGTAAAGAGTCCATAGTCTCACTGCTCTTACCGTAAAGAGTCCATAGTCTCACTGCTCTTACCGTAAAGAGTCCATAGTCTCACTGCTCTTACCGTAGAGAGTCCATAGTCTCACTGCTCTTACCGTAGAGAGTCCATAGTCTCACTGCTCTTACCGTAGAGAGTCCATAGTCTCACTGCTCTTACAGTAGAGTCCATAGTCTCACTGCTCTTACAGTAGAGAGTCCATAGTCTCACTGCTCTTACAGTAGAGAGTCCATAGTCTCACTGCTCTTACAGTAGAGAGTCCATAGTCTCACTGCTCTTACAGTAGAGAGTCCATAGTCTCACTGCTCTTACAGTAGAGAGTCCATAGTCTCACTGCTCTTACAGTAGAGTCCATAGTCTCACTGCTCTTACAGTAGAGAGTCCATAGTCTCACTGCTCTTACAGTAGAGAGTCCATAGTCTCACTGCTCTTACAGTAGAGTCCATAGTCTCACTGCTCTTACAGTAAAGAGTCCATAGTCTCACTGCTCTTACAGTAGAGAGTCCATAGTCTCACTGCTCTTACAGTAGAGTCCATAGTCTCACTGCTCTTACAGTAGAGAGTCCATAGTCTCACTGCTCTTACAGTAGAGAGTCCATAGTCTCACTGCTCTTACAGTAGAGAATCCTCTTCTATTTTTGTGAACAAACCTTCTTTCTTCCAGGCGCAGAGGATGTCCCCTCGTCACAGTCACAGTCCTGGGGATAAATAGATGATGGGAGAGATCTCTGTACTGACCTCTGATATATTTATACATAGTTATTACATCTCCCCTCAGTCTCTCCTAATTTTGATAATCTTTCTGGGACCTGTAGTCCACCCATTCCAGTTATGACTTTAGTTGCCCTCCTCTGAACCCTCTCCAGCTCTGCTATGTCTGCCTTGTTCACAGGAGCCCAGAACTGTACACAGTCCTCCATGTGTGGTCTGACTAGTGATGTGTAAAGTGGCAGGACTATGTTCTCATCACCGCCATCTGTGCCTCTTTGAGAACATAGTCCTGCCACAGTCTAGGAGACATTTGTCCATAGGAGTTTACAATCTAGGAGAACTTTGTTCAGAGGAGTTTACAATCTAGCAGTGACCTCTCCATAGGAATTTACAGTGATCCCTCAGGATACAATATATGATCTTTTCTGACCCATCGTAAGTTGAAACCAGACTGAACGTACAATGTCTCAGACTCGGATCCAACCAATCAAGGCCACGTCTCTGATAACCTCTCTGTATTAGTTACTAGATATCAGCTATTCCTGACTGTTACATGTAAGACTTGTTTTATCTCTTAGTTATCTGCTTATTTTTCTTAAATCTTCATTTTCTCTTATCTTGGATGACATTTTGGGGCTTTGGAACGGATTGCTCATTTCTAATGGTTTCACCATACAATGGTCGTCCTGGAACCAATTAATATTGTACCTTGAGGGTCGGCTGTATAAGGTGGGGCAGCACCCTCCTGCTTGGTACCAGCTGGCGCTGGCCCGGCCCCTCTGCTGCTCAGGGACGAGAGGATTTTCTGCTCTCTGTTTCCCTCATTACAAACATTACAGGAATAAAACCCTTCGGAGTTGTTTTTCCCGGAGCCGGACATAAGATTCCCAGTCTATCAGCCTGCGCTCCTGCAGCGCGGTGTGCGCCCTGTGAGGCTTCTGTCAGGCAGAGACAGGTACCGGCCCTGATAAAAGGCAGAGATCTGGCTCCCAAGTATTTCCAGATGACTGGAGGGAGGCGCTGGCTGAGAGTACTCACATTCTTCTCTATTATCAAAAGTACAGTGCACTCCACCTACTGGCATCTGTAATATTACTGTGGTACTGCTGTAAACGAGGACCCACAGTGCCGAATCTATGCCACTGCATGTTCTGTATGTGTGGACACTGCACAGTACCACAGCTCTCTGTATGTGTGGACACTGCACAGTACCACAGCTCTCTGTATGTGTGGACACTGCACAGTACCACAGCTCTCTGTATGTGTGGACACTGCACAGTACCACAGCTCTCTGTATGTGTGGACACTGCACAGTACCACAGCTCTCTGTATGTGTGGACACTGCACAGTACCACAGCTCTCTGTATGTGTGGACACTGCACAGTACCACAGCTCTCTGTATGTGTGGACACTGCACAGTACCACAGCTCTCTGTATGTGTGGACACTGCACAGTACCACAGCTCTCTGTATGTGTGGACACTGCACAGTACCACAGCTCTCTGTATGTGTGGACACTGCACAGTACCACAGCTCTCTGTATGTATGGACACTGCACAGTACCACAGCTCTCTGTATGTATGGACACTGCACAGTACCACAGCTCTCTGTATGTGTGGACACTGCACAGTACCACAGCTCTCTGTATGTGTGGACACTGCACAGTACCACATCTCTCTGTATGTGTGGACACTGCACAGTACCACAGCTCTCTTTATGTGTGCACACTGAACAGTACCACTTCTATGGACACTACAGATAATTGTGATTATAGTAATTTGATTGTGTGCTCTGATTAGCGGTCAGGGTCAGCTGACTACATTAACCATTTATATCCAACTCCCCACGCTCCCGCCAGGACTCTTCAGTAGTAATTCACACGTCATGTATGGGTGCCGTCCTCATTGCTGACATTCCTGTAGTAGGTAAATATGGATACTGTGATCTCCGGGACTCCGGCAGTAAATTGGAAGGCGACGGCTTTGTGTTGACTGTTATCTCCAGATCTCTCCCCAGAGTTGAGCCTCCATATTGATCTCCCCTGGAATCACAAAGTCTTCACTTGCTTCTTACGTTCTCTGAGTATTAACCATTCTTTTTATTGTGACACCGCACTTAGGAGAGAAAAAACTTCTAAGCGGGAGGGTCAGGTGTTGGGATTGAATTCTGCTTTATTTTTTATGAATCAGATAAGAATAACTGCACATGAGACTGGATATGAAGACAAGAAGACATTTCCATATCAAAGCCAGTGTCTTGGAGGCGGCGGTGGTAATTAAGATGCAGCGCTTTGGCCTGTGTATGAACACGCTGTGCTTTTTGTGAAGCTTGTATGTGCTGAACACTACTGCACCGCTTATCCAGTCCCAATATTGACACCCGGCTGGTGTGGCAGTCTTAGTATTGACAGACGGCTGGCGTGGCTGGTTAGGATTGTACCACTTATCCAGTCCCAGTATTGACCCCCGGCTGACGTGGCTGCTCAGGATTGTACCACTTATCCAGTCTCAGTATTGACACCCGGCTGACATGGCTGGTTAGGATTATACCACTTATCCAGTCCCAATATTGACCCCCGGCTGGCGTGGCTGCTCAGGATTGTACCACTTATCCAGTCTCCGTATTGACACCCGGCTGACGTGGCTGGTTAGGATTGTACCGCTTATTCACTTCCAATATTGACACCCGGCTGACGTGGCTGTTCAGGATTGTACCACTTATCCAGTCTCAGTATTGACACCCGGCTGACGTGGCTGTTCAGGATTGTACCACTTATCCAGTCTCAGTATTGACACCCGGCTGACGTGGATGTTCAGGATTGTACCACTTATCTAGTCTCGGTATTGACACCCGGCTGACGTGGCTGGTTAGGATTGTACCGCTTATTCACTTCCAATATTGACATCTGGCTGACGTGGCTGTTCAGGATTGTACCACTTATCCAGTCTCAGTATTGACACCCGGCTGACGTGGCTGTTCAGGATTGTACCACTTATCTAGTCTCAGTATTGACACCCAGCAGACGTGGCTGTCCAGGATTGTACCACTTATCTAGTCTCAGTATTGACACCCAGCAGACGTGGCTGTTCAGGATTGTACCACTTATCTAGTCTCAGTATTGACACCCGGCTGACGTGGCTGTTAAGGATTGTATCACTTATCTAGTCTCAGTATTGACACCCGGCTGACGTGGCTGTTCAGGATTGTACCACTTATCCAGTCTCAGTATTGACACCCGGCTGACGTGGCTGTTCAGGATTGTACCACTTATCCAGTCTCAGTATTGACACCCGGCTGACGTGGATGTTCAGGATTGTACCACTTATCTAGTCTCGGTATTGACACCCGGCTGACGTGGCTGGTTAGGATTGTACCGCTTATTCACTTCCAATATTGACATCTGGCTGACGTGGCTGTTCAGGATTGTACCACTTATCCAGTCTCAGTATTGACACCCGGCTGACGTGGCTGTTCAGGATTGTACCACTTATCCAGTCTCAGTATTGACACCTGGCTGACGTGGCTGTTCAGGATTGTACCACTTATCCAGTCTCAGTATTGACACCTGGCTGACGTGGCTGTTCAGGATTGTACCACTTATCTAGTCTCAGTATTGACACCCGGCTGACGTGGCTGTTCAGGATTGTACCACTTATCCAGTCTCAGTATTGACACCCGGCTGACGTGGCTGGTTAGGATTGTACCGTGGGGTTTGTGACACGGGATTTATGGGGACAGCGGTGATGAAAACCTGGCTGTTGATGTTTAGCTCAGGACCGGATGCACGGTATTGGGCAGATTATTGGGGGCCACCATCTTGCAGTCGGACGCGTTACACGGACATTACTTTCATCCTCGTCGGTGGCTTTGGCCTCCACAGTGTCGTTCACCACTACAATAAATATCTGCAGTGGATTTGTATTCAGGCCCCAAGTGTTGTGTCTCCTCCTTTCTCCTGGGAGTTTCATCTCCTGCACAAGGTCTGATTGATTCATTCAGCTGCTAAACAAAAATCTTCAGTTTTGCTTAAAATTGCAAATACAGTTTTACATGTCATTTTGTTTGGAAATACTCCATTCTCCATTATTAAGAGAAAAAAAACCTCATAAAGAGGATCTTTCAGTCTCCTTGTCCACCTTTTCTCTTGGAAATGTATATTATCAAGGGCCCTATTCATACAAACGGATCGGATTCATTTCCATGTGAATGTGGCACTACACTTTCCACGGAGGAGACGCAGAAAGGCGTCTTGATTGTGCGTCGTGCTGCTACGATTTCTGATTCAACCAGAATTACCCTTCTGAATGCACACACTTTGTTTAGCTCTGCGTATCAGCAGAAAACCGCTCCAAAATTGTAGGGGTCTCCTGTATCGGGGTGCGTACAGCGGGCTAATCACGGAGCACGCAGCCAGCCCCCGCACATTTATATTCATGAGCAGGTCCCAGGACCAAGCGCCAAAGTTCACGGCTGGGAAGTTTAAAAATCCAGTTTTTTTGTTTGTGCGTGTTGTGTGGGTTCATTTATAGTACTCATTTATAGTACTCATTTATAATATTGTCTTACATCACGCTGACATATTCCACAGCGCTGTATGGACATTAGCATCACTCGCTGTCTCCAGTAGAGACTACGTGCTACCCACCAGTGCTAACCACTCAGCCACCGTACTGCCCACCAGTGCTAACCACTCAGCCACCGTACTGCCCACCAGTGCTAACCACTCAGCCACCGTACTGCCCACCAGTGCTAACCACTAAGCCACCGTACTGCCCACCAGTGCTAACCACTGAGCCACAGTGCTGTCCACCAGTGCTAACCACTGAGCCACCGTGCTGACCAACACTGCTAACTATTGAGCCACCGTGCTAGCTATTGTGCTGCCCACCAGTTCTGTGCTAACCATTGAGCCACAGTGCTGCCCACCAGTGCTAACTATTGAACCACTGTGCTGTCTACTAACCCCTGACCTACCAGTGCTAACCACTGAGCCACCATGCTGCCTACCAGTGATGGCCATTGAGCCACTGTGCTTGCTACTGTGCTGTCCACCAGTGCTATCCACTGAGCCACCATGCTGCCCACCAGTACTAACCACAGAGCCACTGTGCTTGTTACTGTGCTGCCCACCAGTGCAGTGCTAACCACTGAGCCACTGTGCTACCCACCAGTGCTAGCCACTGGGCTGCCCACCAGCGCCTACTACTGAGCCACTGTGCTGTCCACCATTCCTAACCACTGAGCCACTGTACTATCCACCAGTGCTTACCACAGAGCCACCGTGCTGCCCATGTGTGCAGATGTATGTTTGTGTTTATACAGTATGTGTATGTCTATACATATATGTTTGTTGGGGGTAGTAGTTTTTTCTGCCTATAAGTGCCCTGTAACTGGAGCACAGACCCAGTGCCCGCTTTGCACTTTGTGTTCTGCGCTTGCTCCAGGTAGAAGACGTATTTTTGGTTTCCCACCATAGACATTGATTCCTGGGAATTCTCCACATGCGGTGGACACGTCACGGAGAAGTTGTATCACTGGATTTTACACTTCAGTCCTAGAACATTTCCACTTATGTTTTAAAGGCAATTTTCATTATTGTGGCATTGTACTTATTTTGAGCTAAAAACTAAATTAAATTAGAAATATGGAGCCCTTTTCTCTGTACAGAGCTGAGATGCTCTATTAGCATCCTCTGGATTTCCTGTCTTTTCCGTCAGACAAGGAGCTGACGGGCTCCTTATCTCTGCTCTCTGACCTTATAAATACTAATTGTAGTTCAGTTCTTATCTTACTGATAAGAATGTGGCTTAAATATGTGTTTGACCTCTAATTTAGATAAGGTTTATTAGATGACCGGCACAAAGTGAAAGTATCAGTCACACAGTTAGAAAAACAGTTAACCCTTTGTGACATAACTGCCCAATATTTTCAATAAAGGCCAATTGAAAATATGTTTTTTAGCCAAAAATGAGTAAAATATGATCATA
The DNA here is from genome assembly GCA_900303285.1 of Rhinella marina. Classification (NCBI taxonomy): domain Eukaryota; kingdom Metazoa; phylum Chordata; class Amphibia; order Anura; family Bufonidae; genus Rhinella; species Rhinella marina. The sequence goes on from ONZH01011504.1 coordinate 24,479, forward strand.
AACAATAATTGCCTACATAGCCTTTAAAATTAACTTTTCGCAATTTTAAAAAATAAAAAAGAAAATTAGTTTTAAATCTTTTTATTCCACATTTCTGGGGGGTAACTGGCGGAGTTGGTTTCTCTAGACATGAAGGTCACTGTTGTGGTTGGGTTACCTTCTCTGGGCTGGACACTGTTCATTATACATGAGATAGATCCAGAGACCTTTGGAGAATTCACTTCGGCTCACTCTGGTTTTCTGTCCTTTTGTGTCTCTGTCATTTTTATTTTTTATTTTTCATGTTTTATTTTTTATTTTTCAGTCGGGATGCGTGCATTTATTATCTCACGCTGCAACTGCAAGAAAATAAAAGGCCTCTCAGATTAAACATATTCCAATTATTTGCGATTTATTAAGGAAGCTATATGTTTTGGGAGTAGAGCTTTTCCTTTGATGTCCTTCACATAGACTCGTTAATGATGCAGAACCAAAAACAAAAAGATAATGACATTTTAAATAATAATGGGGCCGCTGCAGCCGGAGAGCTTTTAATTCGAGGTGTATTTTGTGTAATGCGTCATGGATCCGCGAGGACAATGCCGGCTGCGCGGCTGTGTGTATTCACACCTCCGGTACATTAGCAGAAGGGTCCATTCACACATGAAAGAAGAGAAAGGCGGCGAGCTCAGGCGGACGTCTCCTTTCTGTGAGAGGTTGACAATGTCACATCTGATAGTTTTCATGACTGATGATAATTGTGCTGACTTGTAATCGCTGATAATGCTACAACCTGCTGGTGGCATCGTCCCAACCGCACCAAACATCGGCGCACGCGGTACAGACATCAGCACTTAAAGGGAAACGACCACTGACAGAGCTTCAAGGCATATGAGCAGCACCCCCAACAATTCCCCCCAACAAAGTGACTTGTAGTTGTTAATCATTCTGACTTTGCTGTAATGAAATCCGCTGTCCATCAGGTACTGATTTCCGGCAGAGCTTGTGCAGATTTACAGCAGCCGGTCTGAAAGAGCAGAGCTGCAGGCTAAGGGTCCTTGTACAGGGCAAGATATTCGGCCACTGATGAGCACCAATCGGCGATAATAGCATTTGGCACTCATTACCTGCATTTACTGCATTCGGCGCTCATTACCTGCATTTACTGCATTCGGTGCTAGTTACCTGTATTTACTGCATTAGGCGCTAGTTACCTGTATTTACTGCATTCGGCGCTAGTTACCTGCATTTACTGCATTAGGCGCTAGTTACCTGCATTTACTGCATTAGGCGCTAGTTACCTGTATTTACTGCATTCGGCGCTAGTTACCTGTATTTACTGCATTAGGCGCTAGTTACCTGTATTTACTGCATTAGGCGCTAGTTACCTGTATTTACTGCATTAGGCGCTAGTTACCTGTATTTACTGCATTCGGCGCTAGTTACCTGTATTTACTGCATTCGGCGCTAGTTACCTGTATTTACTGCATTAGGCGCTAGTTACCTGTATTTACTGCATTAGGCGCTAGTTACCTGTATTTACTGCATTAGGCGCTAGTTACCTGTATTTACTGCATTCGGCGCTAGTTACCTGTATTTACTGCATTAGGCGCTCGTTATCGGCATTTACTGAATTCGGCGCTAGTTACCTGCATTTACTGCATTAGGCGCTCGTTATCGGCATTTACTGAATTCGGCGCTCGTTACCTGCATTTACTGTATCTGCAGCAATTATCATCATTATGGGGATGAATGATCCACAATACGATCATACGTTCCTGTACTAGAACGGCATGCTTCAAAGCTATTGTAATGGTGGCCACGGGTTGTGAGGGTTAAGGGATCACCTTCTGTTCACCTGCTTCACAGAGATGAATGTAGACGATTGGTCGGAGGATATGACGAGCTGGCAGACGGGTCCGTCTATACAAAATCCTTCCCTGTCCTTAGAAGCTTTTCAGGTATTTGGTCTCTGGTTACTCGGACTTGGCAGGGTAGATGGGCACCAGGTGCTGAGGAGGCTTTCTGACCCCGACACTTATAGGTCGCCCCCAACATTAAAAACCCAAATTTACAAGTATACTAGAAATGTTGGAGCAGCTGTGAAGCATGCAGGGGGTTTGATCAGTTAAGGACCGTCGGTGGCTCTTGTGGCCCTCACGATGCCGGAGACCCGTGTCTGTCACATTAGGGGATGTGGGTGACACCTCAGGCACAGTCTGTCACCCCGCGGGGCTGGAGCTTCTTACAACGTGACATCAAAGATGATCTGACAGCAGTCGTAGGTCCACGGCGCAGTTGTCTACTGAATTTTTAAGAAATGAATGAAATAATAATGATGAAAGTTAATGGAAGTCGCGGGACGGCGAAGCGCTCCCCTCCCCCTCCACAGACATTGCTATTATGACTTCTCATTTCCCATAGACGGCCATTATCTCCCGGCCCGGCCATTGCTCATGTCAGAAAGGGACATTGTAAGCAAATGAGAGGAAGCGACTGACCATAGAGCGGGAGGAAAGTGCCGCCGCCGTGACAGATGAGCGCGGACACCAGCGGTGGCCCCCACAGCTATTTCCTCCATCCTGAGGGGAGATTCATTACCTGCATCCACCTTATTACAGCGTCATCCAAGGGTACGGGGTGCAGAGGGCACAAAACTGGGTGCGCAGGTCCTGATACCTCAGTTATTATACACATAACCGGTGTATCTAAGCCTATCCTGTGTGATACGATCTGTATCTAACCCTATGACCTGTGATACTGCCTAGTCATGTATCTGTACCCTATTATGTGGTATTGTCCGCTGAGCCACTGTATCTAATCCTATTGTGTGTGATACGGTCCGTTGATCCACTGTATCTAATCCTTTTGTGTGTGGTACAGTTTGAGGGTGTTGGAGTCTTCTCTGATGATTATAATAATCTCGGGTGATGATCCAGGGTCATATTCTGACATGTGGTCGCAGGACGGAATTTCTTATATCGGGTTCACGGTCTTTGCCTCAGGAGGTCCCACATTGCCTCACGGGGCCACACATTGCCTCATGGGGTCCCACATTGCTCTACAGGGCCACACATTGCCTCACGGAGTCAAACATATTCCCCCTCCAGACCACATATTGCTTCACGGGGTCACATATTTCCCTATGGGGTCCTCAGCAGTACCGCCATTATCGGAGCCCAGAGTTCACTAGTCCTGTTATGTTTTATGTTAAGGGCTCATGCACACGAGCGTGTGCAGTCAGTGCCCGTGCTGTGGACAGTAATTTGCGGTCCACAATGCACAGGCACTGACAGTGGGGTCGGTGGATTCAGATCGCGGACCCATTCATTTGAATGGGGTCCGTGATCCGCATCCGACGGTCCACACTGCAATCTTCTCCATGTACATGCAGCGATCTTCTCCACAGTATAGGGAGCAGTGATCACTAATGCCATCGCTCGTCCTCGTACGTCTACGTTGCTTCTGCTGCCCAGAAACGATAACTTAAGTTCTTGCACAAATGACAGCGTTTCGTTCGTTCATTGGGTGATCGGCCGCACCTTTACATGGGCAAACTGTCCGGAACGAGAGTTCACGGGAATGTTCTGTTCTGATAATCTGCCTGATTATTGCAAGTTAGTCATAAGCTAGTCTTGATTCTTATCAGCCTTGTCCTCCATTGTTACCTGTCAGCCTCGTCCTCCATTGTTACTTGTCAGCCTCGTCCTCCATTGTTACCTGTCAGCCTCGTCCTCCCATTATTTCCCACCGACCTTGTCTGCCATTGTTACCCGTCGCCTCGTCCTCCATTGTTACCCGTCGCCTCGTCCTCCATTGTTACCCGTCGCCTCGTCCTCCATTGTTACCCGTCGCCTCGTCCTCCATTGTTACCCGGCGCCTCGTCCTCCTTTGTTACCCATCTCCTCGTCCTCCATTGTTACCCGGCGCCTCGTCCTCCTTTGTTGCTCATTGGCCTCGTCCTCCATTGTTACCCGTCAGCAGTCACTACATTTGCAGCTGGTAAACTTGTTGCCGTCAATAATAAAATGAATAATTGTAGCTTATTTGTTATTTTTGTGACTCCTTTTCCTCAGACGACCTCATAGGATAGTTACTGTGGTGCAGATTTATAATCACCGCTATCACCGCCATGATTTCCATTCCGTGCAGGACAAGCCATAAGTGGCTGAAATCATTGGTTTACCTGTAAACATTTCTATGTGGCAGTGGGAAATATGTGGCGGTGGGCTGGTTTTTCTATCGGCTGCGATGGGGCCTCATTTCCTGATTAACAGCCATGATAGAGACTCAGCCTTGTGTCCACTGTGGCGCGGTCTCTGGCGATGGACGTGACCTTTGTAAAGAATATAAAGCTTCTCTCTGATGCCGGGGATTTTATACCTCGTGGAAAATGTCAGCGACAAACCCCGTATTTTTCCATTTTCATTTCGCTTCTGTTCTTCATTTTCCTGCTAACGTCTTCGTCACCTTTCTAAGCCACTAATTTATCCCGCTGTAGAGAGGACAGAGCCGCCACTCTGCACCCTGCACCCGCTGCATCCACTGCGCAAGCAGCAATTTACCAAATTGTACAGAAAGCGTTGCTGGGCGCTCGGCCCGCGGCGCGCTGAGGAATTTTTAGTCTAAACACAGCACAGAGAAGATGCATTGCTGTTTGTCCGGAGCGCGGTTGCACAATTAACCCGAGTGAGATTTCTTGGCATCTAGAACCGATCTCATTCATGGAGAGATATGGCGGCTCCAGGGTGGAGCAGTGCGGATTGTTGAAAGGGTTTAGAAGCGATTTACGGATCTCTGCACGGCGCCCGAAGTCCCTGAACCTAGCGTCAGAAGACTTGACGCTGGCGACCAGCAGCGGCTATAAATCCTGCGTACCCCAGTGGTTGGAGGCGAACGATTCCCTGTAATCTGTGCACCCTGAGTTCATTGTACGCCGTCTGCGCTGTTATACGTAGTGTTGTCGTCCGTATTTTTTGCAGATCCATTTTTGCGGACCGCAAAATACATACGGTCGTGTGCATGAGGCCTAAGGCTAGGGCTACACGACGACATGTGACACACAGTTTTTATAATGATAGTCTATGGTGCCGCACTGCGACATACTGCGATGCAACAGTCGCTGAAAAATCCATCTTGAATGTGTTTTTTCCGACTGTCGTGTCGCAGTCGTCACATGTCGTATTGTGACTCCATAGACTATTATTCTAAAAATTGTCGTGCGACCAAATGTCGTCTTGTAGCCCTAGCCTAACGGATGCTTAAGGGCTCGTTCACACGGCCGTTGTGTGGCCATATGACGGCTCGCATACGGCGGGTCCGCAGTACACGGGCACCGGCCGCGTGAACCCATGCTCTTGAATCACGGAGATGTGCGGTGCCGAACGAAGGCACAGATCGGAACCCCACGGATGCACTACGGAGTGTTTCCGTGGCGTTTCTGTCCGTTCCTCCGCACTGCAAAAAACATAGAACTTGTTCTATGTTTTTGCGGTGCGGACAGTCGGATGCATCCGCATCCGGAAGCACCACAGTAGGTGCCCGTGCACTGAGGACCGCAATTTGCGGGGCACGGCCTACACAACGGCCGTGTGAACGAGCCCTAAAATACAGGATCCGTTTTTTTTGGTTGTTTACTGTTCTTCTGATGGATCGGAACAACATCAGTAATGTGAACCCAGCCTGACTTGAAAGGACTGTGTACATAACACCAACAAACCAGGTTGTCAGGGCTGTAACAGACGAGTTGTCAGAGTTCTGCAAGGTGTCTAGGTCAGTGTGGGCTCTGCCGGCTCCATTCATGTTTTATTAGGGATTTTCTGCTGCAGGTTATGGATAGGATTTGTTTAACTTCCATCCACTTTGCTGCTGCTGAATCCAGAGCATTTCCCCCAGGCGTGGACGTCTCACGGAGTTTGGGTTATATACAAGTGCACCAAAGAGCCCCCATCATCCCGGCGACCTGCAGGGGGGTGCACCGAGCGGCTGCAGTGTGTGTCTGGGGTACAGCACCGTGCATTGTGTTCTTACATTGTAGTGAGGAGAATGAGCAGAATCCGGAGTGTAATGACACCACATATGCATCAATTGACACCTCATATTGCTTGACAAAACCCGTCACATCATTCTCTCACCCCAAACCCAAGGAAGAGATGCTGATGTCAAAGTCTTCAGCTGCAGATTTTAACACCCCTCCAAAAGTACCGAACCCCCACCCAGCAGTCTGCTGCTGCCTACATGGAGGCCTTTGGGGTCCTGGCACACAGCGCGGTTACCGCATTCACAACGCAGTCAGTAAAGGTAGCAGCTGCAATTAATTCAATCACTCAGACGCCTTCTCCTGTGCAGATCACCAGGGGTTAATTCTAGAACTGCGCTGTGAATGTGTGCCTGTATCTGCGGTGCCAGCACCCTAATGATCAGTGGCCCCCGAGGGTGTTATTTGATTGGCTCCGTGCACCGCTGCGCTGTGCGGCCGCCCCGGACTCCAGCGCACTGACGGATTTCATGAACTGCTTCTGTTTTTACGAAGGATAATGAGAACCGTGTGTTTGGCCTCGAACAAAACTTCTGCGACCTTTTATGTGACCCACCTGTTGTGCTTCACAGAGCGTAATACTAACCGTATGTGCGAGCGATCTGGAGAATCGCAGCGTGTCAGCGGCCGCCAGGAGGAAACCGCTCCTGTCTGATACCGCAGCAGATGTGGAAACGTCTCCCGCAGCTGGAGCTGGGCGATCTGCGGATCTTATCAGACGGACGGACTCTGCACAGAATATAAGACAAATACAGTATATATAATATATAATACATACAGCGTATAAAATATATACAGTATATATAATGCAGTGTATATAATAATCTGTGCGGTATAAAATATATACTATATATAATATATACAGAATATGTAAATGTGTGCGGTATATAATAAATACAGTATATATAATATGTAATACATACAGTGTATATAACATATCATACAATATATGTAATAATGTGTACAGTATATAATATATACATAATTTGTAATGTGTACGGTATATAATATATACAGTATATGCAATGTGCGCCCGATATAATACATACAGTGCATGTAGTAATGTGTATTGTATATTATATACAGTATATGTAATGTGTGAGGTATATAATATATACAGTGCATGTGATAATGTAATAATATATAATAAATGCAGTGTATATAATATGTAATGTGTGCAGTATATAATATAAAAAAAAAGAAATAATCAAAAATCAGGCAGCGCTCTCAAAATAATAAAAGGCAAATCAAAATTTATTTACCCATGTGGAACGTGCGACTGAGCCTTTCTCGGTATATAATATATATAGTATATGTAATGTGTACAGTATATAATATATACAGTGTATGTAATGTATACAGGTTATATAATAGTGTATACAAAATACTTATAACTGTCTTGTACCCCAAGTGTCAGTGTCATTATCCTGTACCCCAAGTGTCAGTGTCATTATCCTGTACCCCGAGTGTCAGTGTCATTATCCTGTACCCCGAGTGTCAGTGTCATTATCCTGTACCCCGAGTGTCAGTGTCATTATCCTGTACCCCGAGTGTCAGTGTCATTATCCTGTACCCCGAGTGTCAGTGTCATTATCCTGTACCCCGAGTGTCATTATCCTGTACCCCGAGTGTCATTATCCTGTACCCCGAGTGTCATTATCCTGTACCCCGAGTGTCAGTGTCATTATCCTGTACCCCGAGTGTCAGTGTCATTATCCTGTACCCCGAGTGTCAGTGTCATTATCCCGTACCCTGAGTGTCAGTGTCATTATCCCGTACCCCGAGTCAGTGTCATTATCCTGTACCCTGAGTGTCAGTGTCATTATCCTGTACCCTGAGTGTCAGTGTCATTATCCATACAGAAAGTGAGTGAAACGACTCCACTTCATGTATGTCACCATCTGTGTGCAGGAGAAGAGCGGGCCGCCATCACACCAGGGGCCCCACATTCCTCCATGTCACCAGAAAACCCTAGGGATACAAATGGGTAATAAGCTGCGCCGTGCACCTGCCAGACCTGTGATATACATAGATTGTAAGCTCTTGCGAGCAGGGCCCTCATTCCTCTTGTTCAAATTACTGACTTGTCTGTTGCTGTGTTATTTATGACGGTTTGTACATGAACCCCTGAATTGTACAGCGCTGCGGAATACGTATTATTATCATTATTATTATATGCTGTATGTACGGCTTGTATAGAATAAAGAGGACCTGACACTACAAAATGCAATCTGAGAGCTCCGTGCTATAATGTAGGATCATCTGTGCAGATTGTTGCATAGATTTGTGGGAAAAGATCCAGTAAAATCTGTAATTTATATCTCTGCTTTTTTGCAGCCCTGTGAATACCTATCAGTACAGGAGGGAGGGGTTATCAGTGATAACACCTCCTCCTGTACTGATAGATATCACTGATAACCTCTCCTCCTGTACTGATATCACTGATAACACCTCCTCCTGTACTGATATCACTGATAACACCTCCTCCTGTACTGATAGATATCAGTGATAACACCTCCTCCTGTACTGATAGATATCACTGATAACCTCTCCTCCTGTACTGATATCACTGATAACACCTCCTCCTGTACTGATATCACTGATAACACCTCCTCCTGTACTGATAGATATCACTGATAACATCTCCTCCTGTACTGATAGATATGACTGATAACATCTCCTCCTGTACTAATAGATATCACTGATAACATCTCCTCCTGTACTGATAGATATCACTGATAACACCTCCTCCTGTACTGATAGATATCACTGATAACATCTCCTCCTGTACTGATATCACTGATAACACCTCCTCCTGTACTGATATCACTGATAACATCTCCTCCTGTACTGATAGATATCACTGATAACTCCTCCTCCTGTACTGATAGATATCACTGATAACAACACCTCCTCCTGTACTGATAGATATCACTGATAACACCTCCTCCTGTACTGATAGATATCACTGATAACATCTCCTCCTGTACTGATAGATATCACTGATAACATCTCCTCCTGTACTGATAGATATCACTGATAACATCTCCTCCTGTACTGATAGATATCACTGATAACACCTCCTCCTGTACTGATAGATATCACTGATAACACCTCCTCCTGTCCTGATAGATATCACTGATATCACCTCCTCCTGTACTGATAGATATCACTGATAACACCTCCTCCTGTACTGATAGATATCACTGATAACACCTCCTCCTGTCCTGATAGATATCACTGATATCACCTCCTCCTGTACTGATAGATATTACTGATAACACCTCCTCCGGTACTGATAGATATCACTGATAACATCTCCTCCTGTACTGATAGATATCACTGATATCACCTCCTCCTGTACTGATAGATATTACTGATATCACCTCCTCCTGTACTGATAGATATCACTGATAACATCTCCTCCTGTACTGATAGATATCACTGATAACATCTCCTCCTGTACTGATAGATATCACTGATAACACCTCCTCCTGTACTGATAGATATCACTGATAACACCTCTTCCTGTACTGATAGATATCACTGATAACACCTCCTCCTGTACTAATATCACTGATAACACCTCCTCCTGTACTGATAGCTGTCAGTCACTGATAACTCCTCCCCCTGTACTGATAGCTGTCACTGATAACTCCTCCCCCTGTACTGATAGATATCACTGATAACACCTCCTCCTGTACTGATAGATATCACTGATAACACCTCCTCCTGTACTGATAGATATCACTGATAACTCCTCCCCCTGTACTGATAGATATCACTGATAACACCTCCTCCTGTACTGATAGATATCACTGATAACACCTCCTCCTGTACTGTAGATATCACTGAAACATCCTCCTGTAATCCCCTGGATAGATATCACTGATAACATCTCCTCCTGTACTGATAGATATCACTGATAACACCTCCTCCTGTACTGATAGATATCACTGATAACATCTCCTCCTGTACTGATAGATATCACTGATAACACCTCCTCCTGTACTGATAGATATCACTGATAACATCTCCTCCTGTACTGATAGATATCACTGATAACACCTCTTCCTGTACTGATAGATATCACTGATAACACCTCCTCCTGTACTAATATCACTGATAACACCTCCTCCTGTACTGATAGATATCACTGATAACATCTCCTCCTGTACTGATAGATATCACTGATAACATCTCCTCCTGTACTAATAGATATCACTGATAACATCTCCTCCTGTACTGATAGATATCACTGATAACACCTCTTCCTGTACTGATAGATATCACTGATAACACCTCCTCCTGTACTAATATCACTGATAACACCTCCTCCTGTACTGATAGCTGTCAGTCACTGATAACTCCTCCCCCTGTACTGATAGCTGTCACTGATAACTCCTCCCCCTGTACTGATAGATATCACTGATAACACCTCCTCCTGTACTAATATCACTGATAACACCTCCTCCTGTACTGATAGATATCACTGATAACACCTCCTCCTGTACTAATATCACTGATAACACCTCCTCCTGTACTGATAGATATCACTGATAACTCCTCCTCCTGTACTGATAGATATCACTGATAACTCCTCCCCCTGTACTGATAGCTGTCAGTCACTGATAACTCCTCCCCCTGTACTGATAGCTGTCAGTCACTGATAACTCCTCCTCCTGTACTGATAGCTGTCAGTCACTGATAACTCCTCCCCCTGTACTCCTATATCAATCTGCTCAGCTCCTCCTGCTCTATAAAATGATGCTTTGACATTGCATTGCATTTTTGGATGACAGGTCCTCTTTAATGAGGCAGATCTGAGGTCATTGGCTCCATTCACAGACCAGTAGCAATTGCGGTGACATTAGGATGTAAAACAGATGCGGTTATTCTGCTCAGCATTTTATAGAAATTGATTTGTTAATCAAAAATAAATATGGAAGTGGAGATTGATGACATTTTCCTATGTCCTTATGGAGGATTTGACAGTCAAATCTCTGCCAGCAGCTCAGAGCGGCACGGGGCTCACGGTAACCCCATCATTTCTGAATCACATCATTCCTAGTATGATCGGCAGTGGACTTGTCTGATGCCATAGAGGTGCTCCAAGCCTCGGCTGTATCCTTAATGTCTCCCTATATACTGCAAGCCTGAAGCTTCTGTGTCCATGAGCCCTTTGTGTTAGGCAGAATTCACACCAGATGGGTTTGCTGCAGTTTTGAATGCATATTTTTAGTTACAGCAAAACATGTTACACTGATAGATTGTGATAGACTGTCAGCAGGGATGATGGGAGTGATTCTACTGTGTACAGTGCTATTGAGTATGTTATCGCTATATAATCAGCAGGAAATTGACGTATATGGTGGTGAGATCTACTAGTATATTATGACAGGATCTACTACTATATTATGGTGGGAGCTATATTATGGTGGGATCTACTTCTATATTATGGTGGCATCTACTGTATTATGGTGGGATCCACTACTGTATTATGGTGGGATCCACTACTGTATTATGGTGGGATCCACTACTGTATTATGGTGGGATCCACTACTGTATTATGGTGGGATCCACTACTGCATTATGGTGGGATCCACTACTGTATTGTGGGATCTACTACTGTAGTATGGTGGGATCTACTACTGTAGTATGGTGGGATCCACTGCTGTATTATTGTGGGATCTACTACTGTATTCTGGTGGGATCTACTACTGTAGTATGGTGGGATCTACTACTGTAGTATGGTGGGATCCACTACTGTATTATTGTGGGATCCACTACTGTATTATGGTGGGATCTACTACTGTATTATGGTGGGATCTACTACTGTATTATGGTGGGATCTACTATATTGTGGTACTATCTACTACTGTATTATGGTGGGATCTACTATATTGTGGAATCTACTGCTATGTTATGGTGGAATCCTCTACTGTTTTTTTTAGGGATCTACTGCCATATTATTGTGGGATCCACTACTAGTTTATGGTGATCTACTATATTATGGCATGACCTACTACTATATTACCGTGATATTTACTGTATTGTCGTGATCTACAATACGCTGTACAATGGTGTGATCTACTCCTACCGTATAGTGGAATCTACTGTATTAAGGTGGGATCTAACGGTATATTATGGTGTGATCTGTGATGTAGGAATATTGGTGCCAGTGGTCGGGATTCCAGCAGATCGCAGTGTAATCACTTTTGTGGTATTTAATATTACAATCGGGTGAATCCATTGTGTTGTGTGGAGATTGATCCGGTGCAGTGATCCCTCATCTAGAATGTTGATTCTCATGTTGGGCCCCACGGGAGGTGACTCTTCGCCGTTCTGTCTTTTGTGACTTTGCTTCTCCGGTGTGATGTTTACAACGTTGTTCTCATGCAGAAAATAATGTGTGTGATGTGTGAGCGCAGCTGGAGGGAATGTTAATTCTGCCCGACAGTCTTGTCCATGTCTGATGTCACCAGAAAACATAGTCTTACACTTACCATTATTTACTTATAAACTTCTAACCCTGTACAAGATAACCCTGTAATGGGATCCATGACTAGCGGCTGCCTGATTCAGTGAAGAACTTGCTTAAATAGCAATTTCCTAATATTCGTTCACTACAGGAGGAAGCAGAGCGATGCTGCCGGGGTCAGGATGGTGTCTGCAGCCAATACAATGCCATTCTTTAGGGGAGAAAAAGTCGTAATGCTGCATGCAGTGCGGTTTGTGTAACATCTGAGGCACATGGACGTACAGCATGGGCACATTGAATTCTATGGGCAGCATTTTTGACATTTGCCTATATAGTGCAGCATAGACTATTATAAAGGGATAATACAGAGGCTCGTGTATACACCTGTTTAACTTTAGTGCCAGTTATGGGTTGTTTTTCTTCCTCTTCTGTATCGAGTGTGATGCAGCTTCAGCCTGTCTCCTCTGTCTCCTTGTGATAGGTTTCTCCTTGTAGAGTGTGAAGTTGCTGCTCAGAGGGTACACTGTAGATTATTTGCACAGCACACACAGTATAGGCAGTTAATGTGGTTTGGGGGAGCAGTATGAAGCCGCATCTCATAGAATACACTGGAGACTCTGCACACAGTATACACAGATAGTATGGATAATGTGAGGCATAGGGCAACAATGTGAAGCTGAATCTTATTGAAATACACTGAAGATTCTGCATGCAGGATATTCAGATAATATGGACAGTGTGAGGCAGAGGCAGCAGTGTGAAGCCGCTTCTCATTGGAATACACTGAAGATTCTGCATACAGGATACTCCGATAGTATGGACAGTGTGAGGCAGAGGGCAGCAGTGTAAAGCCGCATCTCATTGGAATACACTGAAGATTCTGCATGCAGGATATTCAGATAGTATGGACAGTGTGAGGCAGAGGGCAGCAGTGTGAAGCCGCATCTCATTGGAATACACTGAAGATTCTGCATGCAGGATGTTTAGATAGTATGGACAGTGTGAGGCAGAGGCAGCAGTGTGAAGCCGCATCTCATTGGAATACACTGAAGATTCTGCATGCAGGATGTTTAGATAGTATGGACAGTGTGAGGCAGAGGCAGCAGTGTGAAGCCGCATCTCATTGGAATACACTGAACATTCTGCATACAGGATATTCAGATAGTATGGACAGTGTGCGGCAGAGGTCAGCAGTGTGAAGCCGCATCTCATTGGAATACACTGAACATTCTGCATACAGGATATTCAGATAGTATGGACAGTGTGCGGCAGAGGTCAGCAGTGTGAAGCCGCATCTCATTGGAATACACTGGAGGCTCTGCACACAGGCACAGTGTGACTCAGGGAAGATATATAACTCAGCAGCTAATCACTCACCTATCATAGGATATTATAAAGATATCTTCAGCAGCACTTTATGTCTGAGGGGCGCACAGTGGAGTTTTGAAGGGGTTGAGAGCTTCCAGGAAGGATTTAGGGGTTGCTGATGTAAACCTGTAATACATAGGAGAGCATGCTCAGGACCAGTGGTCAGACTGGAGTCACAATGGAAGGTTCGAAATGATAATGAACCTGGCCTGTTGCCATTGTAGGTCAGGAGATGCCGGAGTGCTTCTCTAATCTGGACATGTTTTGCAGATTTTATGGTTGTACCAGGAAGGGTGGGTCTGAGCTCCTCCAGGGCTCCTCAGCTCTGCCCTATACTGGTTGCTATGAACCCGCTGCCTGACAACCCTGGGGCAGACTATGGTTGCTACAATGTATCCATAGCAACCAGACTGTCAGAGCTGCATTGTCCCGGTGCGGCCATCGGCAGTCCTGATCTCGGGTTTTGGTCCTGGTGGCAGATGCCGTGACCGATGCCAGCCACATACGTGCAGTGACTTGCAGATGAAATCCTGGCAGTGTCTCTCGTCGTCTTTGATGTGATTCCAGGATCACACCAGAGCAGTGCGATGCACGTGATGCTAGAAGTATGTGATCCCCGGCGGTCCTGCTGTAAGCCGACCCCCCCCCGCCATTGTCTGCCAGTCCTCACGTTACGCGGTGTGTAGTCATTCTGCGCTCTTAACCCTTCACTCCCCGGCATATGCCACCTCTGGGTACATAGCACACACATATATGATGGTGGACAATGTAATGTCACGTGTGCAGACGAGAATCTGACATTTCCCCAGAACTGGATGACCCCATTGATCCTTCACACGACTTCTGCTGCAGATGTGCAAATAATCCCGGATTACCGAAACCAGCCCCCCCCCCCGCTGTCACACCACCGCCGACTGTCACTGACAGGCGCATTTCATTCAGAATGTTTTATGGGCCTCATGATGCAAATTCTGAACTAAGTCGCTTGAATTATATCTGTTCTTGGGAAAGCTGGGTGCCGAACAATCACCATAGGCTCCTGAGGGTGTATGTGCCTGGTATCGTATGTCTGTGCATACCTGCTGTATCTGCCATTCAGGACTATCGGAAAGCTGGGTAATATCCAGTATGGCTGCTCTAGCCTTGCTCTTCTAGGAGGCAGGAGACTCCACACACCATGTAGTGGCCGTGCCGGGTACTGCATCTCACCTCTCCTCCAGGTGAATGGCAGCCCGGCACAGTCACTACACAGAGGAGAGAACCTTCTGCTTCTGGCGGCAACCACATATAATGGCTGCCACGTGGGGGAGTGCCTGGTTACGGTCAGACTCGCTGGGCTCACACATGGCGGTAACGTATAGTGCAAAACTGCAGACACTGTACCGCAAGCAAAAAACCATTGCAATCCGATCCACCGCCTCACTCCCCGGACCACACTCCGTCTTATCCATTGATCACCCCCGATGCCGGCTCTTTGGTCTCATCGCACTTTTCTTTCTTTCTCTCCGCAGATCAGTTTCATGACTTCACAGGCAGTCGAGCAGTGACGTGTGGCGCCCACCGGTTTTCTCAACTTTATGTAAGTAGCTGATATTTATCCCGCTTATAAGTCATACAGATGGTGGATGAGGCCACAAGGCTGTACATGAGACTGGCTGAATGTTCCAGTCACTCAATGCCAGTCTGCTGCATCAAAAGCCAACCAAATAATGTATTGCATTAGGAAATGCACGGTTTCTAAGAAGGTTTAAAGGGAACCTGTCATCAACTTTATACTGACCTCACTGAGGACAGTATAAAATAGTGACAGAAATGCTGATTTCAGCGGTGTCACTCATGAGCTAAAAGTAAGTGGTTGCTGAGAACCAGCATCATAATCATTGCAGCATAGGCCTTGAAAAGAGCCAAATCTGTTTGAGAAGAGTCATGGTTATTCATGAATTCTTGCTCTCCCTGCCCACCTACTGATGACTGACAGTCTTCTACCTAGTTTTCTCCCTTTCTCTCTAGGAGAGAACTGCCAACCATCAGAAGAAGGGCGGGGAGAGCATGGGATTAGGGATAACCATGACTCTTCTCAGGGAGATTTGACTCTTTTAAAGGTCTGGGCTGCAATGATTATGATGCTGGTTCTCAGCAACGACTTACTTTTAGCTCATGAGTGACACATCGCTGAAATCAGCATTTCTGTCACTACTTTATACTGCCCTCAGTGAGGTCAGCATAAAGTAGACGACAGGTTCCCTTTAAGGTTTGTTCTGGGAATATGCATTACTGTCCAGGGGTCTGTGCTCTTAACAGTGGGAGCCAGGGATTTACAGGCGTGGTGGGGCTGACCTTGGCTTTATCCGAGGAAGGGTTGTCAGCTTTGGTTTTTTAACTTCAACTAGACTGTTGTTTGGAGGGATCATGACATCACTGAACCCTCAAAAAGAAAAGATAAAAGTTGTCATGCGGTAAAGTGTTTCTTGGGACTTTTTCCTCCTCCTGCTGGTTTCTTTTCTCTTTGCACGAGTGGATGGTCTTTCCTGGTGTGACATCACACCTGTTTGTGCAAATCAAATACTGTCCCCCTCTCACAGCAGAGAAACTGCAGCTGTATCCCCCTCTTCCCCTTCTCAAAGCAGAGAAACTACTGTTTCATCCCCCTCCTCCCCTATCACAGCAAAGACATTGCAGCTGTATACCCCTTCTCCCCTAACACAGCAGAAACTGCAGCCAAATCCCCCTCCTCCCCATCACAGCAAAGAAACTGCAGTTGCATTCCTCTCCTGTCCTATCATAGCAGAGACCCTGCAGCTAAATCCCCCTCTTCCTACTTCCTCTCTCTCTTCCCCCATCACAGCAAAATGCAGCTGCATACCCCTTCTCCCCTATTACAGTAGAGAAACGGTAGCTGCATCCTCCTCCTCCTCCTCTCATAGCAGAAAAACTTCCGCTCCTCTTTCCCATTTCACAGGAGACACTTCAGTTACATCCCCCTCCTCTCCCTATCATAAACACTGCAGCAGCTTCCCCCTCCTCCCCTATCACAGAAGAAAATCTGTAGCTTCATCCCTGTCCTCCCTGTCCTTTTAACTAGTGCAACAGACAAACTGCAACTGCACCCTCTTCTCCCCTGTCACAGCAGAGAAACTGCAGCTGCATCCCCTTCCTATCCTAGCAGAGAAACTGCAACTGCATTCTCCTCTTCCCATCAGAGCAGCGCTACATTTCAGCTGAATCCCCCTCTTCCCCCTCTCACAGCAAAAAAATTGCAGCTGCATTCCCTCATCCCCCTATGACAATGGAGACACTGAACCCCCCTTCCTCCATCCCTCCTCTCCCTGCCACAGCAGAGAAGCTGCAGCTGTTTCTCCTAATCCATCCCTCCTTCCCCTCTCACAGCAGAGAAACTGCAGCTGCATCCCCTCCTCTCCATTCTACTCCTATCAGAGCAAAGAAAGTGTAACCGTGTCCCCTCCGCCATCCCTCCTTTCCCTCCTATCCCTATCAGAGCAGTGAAAATGCGTCTATATCCCCTTCCTCCGCCGCACCCCTCCCTCCTCCCACTATCAGAGCAGACAGAATGCAGCTGCATCCCCTCCTCCCCCTCTCACAGCAGAGAAGCTCTGACCTCATCCTCCTCCCCTCTTCTATTTGTGGCATTACAGCTGGCTGATTTCCTGAGGTTTGTGAACATTGACAGTAAAAAGGTCACGAGCGGAGCATTACATATTGGAAGAGCAGACACCTCCCCAGCAGCACAGAGTATTTTAGGAGGAGTGTGTTGATCTTGTGGAAGGTTATAAAGTCAGGGTCCTCAGCAGCACAGAGTATTTTAGGAGAGGAGCGTGCTGATCATGTGGGAGGTCACGGGCTGAGAGTTAGACAGTGGTAATAGTGGGTTCCCAAGCAACACAGAGTATTTCAGGATGTATGCTATTGTAATGCTCCGGTGTGAATGTGCTGTAATCCTTCTCCACTGGTGGCTTTGATCTCGGCTGGTCCACGTGGCGGTCCCACGTGACAGATTGACCACGTTTTCTGCACAGTGAGGGATTAGAAGGAAACAGTGATTTCCAGCGACACTGCGTATGGCCTGATAATTGGAGTATACGACGCGTTTCAGCCTCAAACCTTACAGTGAAAGGCTTCAGATTTGAGTGTGTGAGGGGAGGCGGGTGCGCAGCTCCTTACCACACCACCTACCTCTGACACCCACCGTTTCCAGCTGAAGGCGCCTTTCTGGGAGTGAGCAGCGACTCATTTTACCTGAAACAACCCCGGTCAGCTGATGCGGTTGCCTGTAAGATGAGTCCGGGCAGGAAGAACGCACATGGTGCTGGACACGGGGAGCGCTATTTCCAGCGCACGCTTCTCATAGTGAAAGCTATGGACAATAGCAGGGGCTGTGCTGTTTTGGGAGCCTCAGCTCAGCCTGTAAGTTACACCTGAAATCCGAGAGAATGCATGTGATAAAACACATACAGGGCGGATATTTATAGTGCCGCGCTCCATCTGCACCCCTTGTCTGCACAATGCACCTGTTCTGTATTATTTATGTCAGCGGAAATATGTTCCCCTAAATCAACTCCGCCTGCAGGAGCGGCTCATGTGTCTGCTGACAGGCAGAGCTCCACCATGTCTCTGCCGACCTCTGTATGAATACAGACATTGTGCTCGCACCCGGAGCTGCGTTCACAATTCTGCTGCTTGCTGCCACACAGTGCATTGTAGTGGAGCATGTTCTGCACAGATATGGAGGCGGCAAGAAGAAACCAGCTGGATTGTGATTGCAGCTCTGGCTGTGCTTGGAGTGTAAAGCGTGAACGGACATGGTGACCTTGGGATACACTGGTATTGCGGTATATATTTTTTTTAATAACAATATTTTGTGTGCACTCCCCGCGATTGTTCCAGCGACCGCACACAGATGATGACATCACCGCGCCAATTATTTCTAATGGACGGGGTGAGTGGATGGCGGGTGGGATTGGCTCGTCCTCGCTCACAGCTCCTTCACCGATGTTAAGGAAAGCCAAAGAAGTAGGTGGAAACCTGACGCCAGAATCTGCCCTGAACGCCGCCCGGCCCATTTGCGATTGTGCTCCCCACACGTTTGCACCGTGGTGCAGGGCATGAGCGGTGACAGAAAGTCTCACAGCGGGCGTGTGTGCTGTCATCTGGCCTGATTTATAAAGTGAAACGTCTCATACGCGCAGCAGATTTGGAGCGGCCCCTGTGAGGGGAGAGAGGGATTTCTATGAAGTATCAGCAGCCACGTATTGTGTCCAGTCGTAACGTGAAGCTGCAGGCGGGCTGTGAGGGCGCAGGGGGCGGCGGCATGCTGGTGGGCTATGGATGACATCACCGGGCGCAAGTTCTGCCTGTTGTCAAAAGTTTATGCCGATGTCAGTAACTCTGAGATGACATCATCTGCGGTGGTGACTCCAGAAAATACGTTGTCACCTCAAGACCATACCTGGGTGTGCGATGCTCTGCAGACCAGATCACTGTCTATTAGGAGGTGAAGAAGACTGAGCAATTTTCTGCAGATATCTAGAGGTCAGAGGTGTAATAATCTGCAGGATATATCACTATGTATCTGTCAGGAGGTAGAGGGCAGAGCGATGTTCAAATCTCTAGAAATCTCATCTATCTATCTATCTCTCACATGTCTCTCGCTTTATCTCGCTCACGTCTCTATATATACCGCTCACCTGTCTCTATATATACCGCTCACCTGTCTCTATATATACCGCTCACCTGTCTCTATATATACCGCTCACCTGTCTCTATATATACCGCTCACCTGTCTCTATATATACCGCTCACCTGTCTCTATATATACCGCTCACCTGTCACTATATATACCGCTCACCTGTCACCATATATACCGCTCACCTGTCACTATATATACCGCTCACCTGTCACTATATATACCGCTCACTTGTCACTATACATGCTATGAAATGCTCATGGAGCTTCTCAGCCTCTTCAAACAGATGATCGGTGGGGGTGACAGGAGTCAAACCCCCGCTTAACCTGAGGATAGGCCATCAGTATCAAATTTCTGAATAACCCCTTTAAGTCCACTTTGGCTAACACCACAACGAATGGTGTGATCTGACACTGATACACCTTGACCTTGGAGTTCACCTCTAATCTTTTTGGAAGTTGTTTTGGGCCCTTTGGTTACCATTCGTATTATCTGTCTCTTCAATTTGTCATCCGTTTTCCTCTTGCGTCCACATCCAGGGAGGTTGGCTACAGTCCAGTAGACCTTAAACTTCTATGAGCAACTGTAGTAACAGGAAGATCAGGCTGTTTGGAGACAGATTCACAGCCTTTATCACGTTTGTCTATAATTTTCTTTCTAATCTCCGGAGACAACTCTCTCCTTAACAGCACAGGGACGACTTTTCAGTTTTAGTAAAATTATTCTGTTTAAGGCTCTTGCACACAACCGTAGCTTGTTTTGCGCTCTGCAAATTGTGGATCCACAAAACACGGATACCGGTCGTGTGTGTTCTGCATTTAGTGGAACGGAACGTCCGGCCCATAATAGAACAGCCCTAGTCTGTAATGCGGACAACAATGGGACACATTCTATATTTTTATATTTTTGAGGGGCCACGGGATGGACATACGGATTCTGACAGTACACGGTGAATGGGTCCATATCCAACCCGTACACAATACGAATCGGATGTGGACCAAAAATACGGACGTGTGAATGGGGCTTATTCACCATTATCTATCTATCTATCTATCTATCTATCTATCTATCTATCTATCTATCTCCTATCTATCTGTCTATCTATGTTATATCCATCCTTCTGTCTTTCTATGTGGGGTTGATGAGACTGCAGATAATCGGATGTGCGTTGGATGATTTTTTGGGCGGCTCGGAGCGTTCTGCGGCGGTCCCGCTGATTATATCGTTAGGTTAATGAGTGTAATTTATCAGCCGGTCATTATCTTTCACTGTCCCCGCAGTCCATGTAACCCTGGGGACGGGAGAGTGCAATTAACCCCTTCCCTTCCACAGGTGCTCTGCTCAAACCCCAGCTATTAAATTACCAGCTGGTGATTTGGTTTACACACTACAGGGGAAATACAGTGACGGTGAACACGTTAATGCCGCCATACATTGGTACCAGCTCCATCCCAGCTCCGCTCGCTGCTTCTCTACCTATCATCCAGCCTGAGACCCTGTGATAAATCTTCTGCAGGTCTAGACCGCCGCCATCTACAGGATTAGTAAATCTTCTGCAGGTCTATACCGCCGCCATCTACAGGATTAGTAAATAATCTGCAGGTCTAGACCGCCGCCATCTACAGGATTAATAAATAATCTGCAGGTCTAGACCGCCGCCATCTACAGGATTAGTAAATCTGCTGCAGGTCTAGACCGCCGCCATCTACAGGATTAGTAAATCTTCTGCAGGTCTAGACCACCGACATCTACAGGATTAGTAAATCTTCTGCAGGTCTAGACCGCCGCCATCTACAGGATTAGTAAATCTTCTGCAGGTCTAGACCGCCGCCATCTACAGGATTAGTAAATCTGCTGCAGGTGTAGACCGCCGCCATCTACAGGATTAGTAAATCTGCTGCAGGTCTAGACCACCACCATCTACAGGATTAGTAAATCTGCTGCAGGTTTAGACCACCACCATCTACAGGATTAGTAAATCTGCTGCAGGTCTAGACCGCCGACATCTACAGGATTAGTAAATCTTCTGCAGGTCTAGACCGCCGCCATCTACAGGATTAGTAAATCTGCTGCAGGTCTAGACCGCCACCATCTACAGGATTAGTAAATCTGCTGCAGGTCTAGACCGCCGCCATCTACAGGATTAGTAAATCTGCTGCAGGTCTAGACCGCCACCATCTACAGGATTAGTAAATAATCTGCAGGTCTAGACCGCCACCATCTACAGGATTAGTAAATAATCTGCAGGTCTAGACCGCCGCCATCTACAGGATTAGTAAATAATCTGCAGGTCTAGACCGCCACCATCTACAGGATTAGTAAATCTGCTGCAGGTCTAGACCGCCACCATCTACAGGATTAGTAAATCTTCTGCAGGTCTAGACCGCCACCATCTACAGGATTAGTAAATAATCTGCAGGTCTAGACCGCCGCCATCTACAGGATTAGTAAATCTTCTGCAGGTCTAGACTGCCGACATCTACAGGATTGGTAAATTTGTCTCAAAAAGTTTGAAAACTTTTTGATCTACAGTTATGATATATTTACCGAGTGCCGGACACTGCCCCTTTAATTAGCGGCCTTAGTCACAGGCAGTCTTATTTCGTGTGCTATAATAAATGAGCGGATCCGGAGTGATCCTTCTGGAGATGATGGGTGTGCTCACACAGACTCGTCTTACAGAGCGGAGCACGGTGAGGCGTTCCGTCCCGGAGCGCAGTTTATTGAGTTATTTAGAGGTGATGCCGGCGTAATCCGAGCGCCGGAGCGGTGTTTACCCAGGGACGCATCCGGCAACCAGAGAACAATCCAGGCAGTAATTGCTGCAGCGGGGGTCATTCCCTGGGAGAGCCGGGATGGGTGTGAGCGGAGCACGCCACGCCGCTTCTGCTTGCCGGCGACGAGCCCGGTATAAAGCTTCCAGTAGGATGTTATTTGAAAGCTGTCAAACCATGTTAAAAACGAGCGAATCGTCAGAGGCCCCCGTGGCCACGACTGAACATGTAGCCTTGTCTCTCTCATTATAAAATGCATGTTTATAAAGTTCCGCGGAGCATCCAATTCCCTGTTCATTTATATCAGCAAGACTTAACTTGCTCATTAATCTAAATTCTTTTGCAACTTTAATCTACATGTTTAATTAATCATAAAATGAGGCCGTCAGTAATTCCAGCAATGTGCGCCTTGTTATCAGATGCATTTAATCACTCTTCTGCGCTCTCATTTGGAAACACCTGAATTTGTCGAGAGCAGTTTAAAGAAGAATAAATTATCCTTTGTCAGTGTACTTCACTCCACTAATAAGATCTTTATTTCCGAGCGCCCCGTTTGTCATCCTCTCGCCCCGCGCCTCCGCGTAGAGCTGCATTACACAATTGCCAACAGATGGGAATCACAGCCTCGCACCCGCAGGGTCGGGGGCCTTATTTAATTCATCTCTCTTATTTACAACTAATTAAGCCATGTCATTTTGGTTTTAATGAGAATAACCTCTGGCGATTCAATGGATTCGCTAAAATATTTCTTGAAATCTATATTGGCAATTTAGTGGAGTCAGCTTTAGGTGTCAGATTGACAGAAAAAAAAATCCAAAAACGGAATGTAATTATTGAAATTTCCTCTCCGACCGGCGACACTTTTCTGTTCTGTGAGAGACGTGTTGGGAGCGCTTTATTTTTACCGGTTCTTATCGCGCCGAATAATCATGTCGATCGACTTTCTGACAATTTTACTCCACGAAAAAATCTCTGCTCCAGAACCTAAGATTTCTGATGCATCAGTCTCGTAAGGCGTCCTGGGGTGGAGAAGGAGACATGCAGTGCAATGAGGAGTCACGAAACGTGTAATGTGATATCGCATCTGATGACATTTTACAGATTGTCCATGACCAAATTTGGAATTTCAGGTGAAATGCACGCCCCCGCCCTCTTCCTTAAAGTAAAACTCCTGCAAAAATTTTTATTCTCTGACCTGTTAGAAAGGTGCATGATATAATCTGTAGTGATTGTAATCTTCTCATCAGAGACTGTTTCTGTGAGTTACCCCCTCTCTTCTTATTGTAGCTGTGTCATGTGACCAACTCCCTGACCTCCACCTGACCCAGGACAGGAAGCCAGTAACTGCTCTATTCATTCCTATGAGACTGAGAGTGAGGCTCCCATAGGAATACATAGAGAAATAGACTTCCTGTCCACACATAAGATGCTGTGTGAGTTGGTGAGTCTGATTGCTGGTCACGTGACACAGATGAGAAACATCAGGGAGATATAACTCCCAAATACAGTCACTGGTAAGAAAATGACATTCACTACAGATTACATCATGTACATTTCTTGGAGGTCAGAGAATAACATTTTTTGCGGGAGTTCTTCTTTAAACAGAAGCATAAAATAAACTGCAAAAGTGTTGGCCCCTGGAGCTTTCCCAGGGAACTTTCTGGAATGTGAAGCTTTTTCAGACGTAAGTGTCACATTCTGCGTCTTTCACGCTCTAAGAGTATTTGCGGCACCCCATCCCCCGTCATTGTTTCTTACTTTTTCATCTTTTTTTTTTTTTTTTACTCTTTCCACGTCTCCCGGGACGCGCGACCACTGATTCTAGAAGTGAAAGGACAATGAACTTCACTGTCAAGAGGAGACATCCGGAGAACGCGCGCTCTCATCGCCGCTGTATAAATATACAGACAGAGTTGATTTTTGAAACTCGTTTTCTTCGGGATCCTCATCAACCAAATTACCAGGAAAATAAGAAATTAATATCTTTTCCTTTGCAGCTGTGCAGTGGAAGCAGAACGAAGGCTTGTTAAATTAATTAATCATTTCAATTAGCGCTCCTTCTCCAGAATAGACTGATTCCTATCAGGGCAGATAAGGCAGTGACCCGCTCCTGCAAATCACAGTTAACGCCTCAACTTCCGACGACAGACGCTCATTTATCCTTCACCACGGAATCTCTTCCCCGAGGACTCGTTGTGTTACCGCAAAGTCCAAGGGTCACACCCAGCATCCAGCCAAACCACCAAAAACTTTCCCTGACATAGGCCTCCATGACATCTGGTGGCCTATCCAACCCCAGCCGCTCACTAGGGCACTTGGTGGCATCCGCCATGACACCTAACCACTGTATATGGCAGGCACCTTGATACTGGTGACCTCGCCGAAACCCAAGGACATGTTTATGACACTTGAAGTAGAATAAGGAGTCTAACACTGTGGGAAAATATATGTCATGGAGAGGACTGAGGCTCGTGTGCGTCACTGAAAGTCCCAGCAAGTGTCTTCTCCAGATGATAGCATCTCGAGGAGTTCTCAGCACGTGCCAGGATCGGGCTCGGTTCATAAAGTCTCCATACACCCACCTTATTTCGTTGACTGGTGATGTCAGGAAAGAAGCTGTCAAGGACTTCCCAAGATTAGCTCCCTGGAGCTCATGAGGTATATTATTCCGATTACTGGGATCTGCCTGCCGCCCGCTCCTTCACGCCCGGCCACAAAGCTGCATTGTGCTCGCTCCAGATTGGTTTCAAGCGTTACGGACAGTCTCAGAAGTTCATTTGGGAAGCCATTGGCTCCTTGAGCTGAGCTCAGGCTGAAGAGCTCTGCACCCATGTGGCCTAGTAAATGGCGCACCTATTGGTTTCTGGGTCACATGGACAAATAGCAAATGGATTTCGTTTTTTTTTTATCCTGAACAATAGAGTCGTGTGTGACAGAGTGGCGATACTATGGCTGCCATATACCCTGTCCAGAGAGAGTGGTCACTGGGACTATTCTGTACAGCCGATCCAACCAGGGAGGTCCCCATAGGGGTCCGTATTACTGCATAAATGACAACCAACAAAACATACAGGACGCGCAGAGTGGCGGGATATCACAGATGAGGCCGGGAACTCCGCGGGTTTATACTCGTGTGAGTGGTTCTGACCCGGATTCCACTTTTTTATCTGGAATTTTTTTCGTTTTTTCTTTTTTCCCGGGTCGTTCTGCCGTGTTTAGTTCCAGCAGTTGTTATTTTTATTCTATTTTTAATTTTTCATTGAAGGAATCGACTCGTAGACTTCAAATATTAAGCATTTTCTACGTTTACAATCATTAGCAAATCAAAGGAAAGTTGTGTTTTGACGGAGGTCATTCGTGTTGGATGGTGTAGGTGACAGGGTGTATTGCTTGCAAATTATTGTTTATACTCTTTCCCTCAAAAATATGCATGAGACGCGTTCACACCTGCTGTTTCGATGCAGTTTTTAAAGACAAAATTGGAATCAGTTTAAAAAAAAAAACTATACCTAGAATCTATCTGATATAATCCCGTTACTTTGCTGTCATGTGAACATGCTGGTAGGTTTCACGTGTGGACAGATGTTATTTTAAAGTCTAAAGTGTTTATGTGTATATATATATATATATATATATATATATATATTTATTTTTTTTTCTTTCAAAAAAGCAGCATGTGGTGTGGTGTTTTTTCGGGTGTTTTCCTCTAAGCGTCTTAGCCACAAAACACACACGTGACTTGAGGCAGTATTCAGATAGTGCGGTTGTGCTGTCGTGTTTGCTGAATGGTTACATTTTTACTGTAAATTGTGGCTTTTTCTGCTCTTGCCTCACAGTAATTTGCTGTAGAACCGTGTCCGTTTTTTTTTTTTTGACGACGTCGGTGCACCCTTCGTTCGTCCAGTGCCCTGCGTGGGGTGCGACTCTCCAGGTGTGAGCAGGTGCGTCTGTGATAAAAACCCGAGACGCTCGCCCCGACACCTGTCAAGGTCTGAAAACTTCAAAAACCCAAAATGACAAATAAACTGGGACTTTTTTTTTTTTTTTTTTTTATTTCTGTAAGAAACCCAATTAACGTCTGAGGTTGGAGCGCGTCGGGCGAGGAATGTTAAGGTGGCGGCGCCTCTTAAAATGACAGGAGCCCCATTAAGCGGCGCTGTCATTCAGATACACAGTGTCTGCCTGATTTCCATAAAATGAAATGAAGATGGTTGTGTGCGGTCCCCCGGCTGCAGTCATTGCCATAAACATATGCTCTGCGTCCTGCTGCCTTCCATCTTATTTATGACTTTAATTTGTTGTGTGGGCTGCGCTAGAAATTAAATTTAATACAATCCTCCCAGGACCCTGTCATATAATAACATGGTAATTTCTGTGTATCCTTTTGAAAAATGAGGAAATTAATTCTTACTGACATGTTCTAATTATTCCAGAGTGATCGGCAAATCCGCTCTTCCCAGCCCCTGAAGTCGAATGGCTGCTGTTCAAAGCGGAGGTGCTAATGCTGACCAGCCGCCCGTCTAATGTGCAGGAGGAAGGCGCCGCTGATTAGCACTCAGAGTGCTGCAAACTTCTATAAAATAAGTGAAAAAAGGAAAAGTATGTGCAACCCCCTCCCCCAACAAGTAATGAGACGATAATAACATAGATATCACCATCATGGACACCCGAGCGATGGATCCGGCGCCGTCCATGTGTCATATAATGCGACAGACGTCCCGATCCCCCACCACTGAGTGGGATTTTAGGGTTTTTATTTGCCCCTTTCTTTGTCCCCAGGCTCTGGATTCTTCTATTTTTCATCCTACGCATCATCTTATAGCGGAAATTGTAAAAATTCAGATTTTCGTGTGGGGGGAAAAAAAGCAGCTTAACACAGTTGCAAAAAAGTGGCAGCACAGTGGCTCAGTGGTTAGTGGTGGCTCATTGGTTAGCAGTAGCTCAGTGGTGGTTATCAGTGGCTCATTAGTTAGCGTTGGCTGAGTGGTGGTTAGTGGTTGCTCAGTGGTTAACACTGTTGACTTGCAGTGCAGGGGTCCATCTTGGTGGAGTTTGTATGTTCTCCCCATGTTTGTGTGGGTTTTCTCCGGTTTCCTCCCATAGACATCCTGATAGGGAACTTAGATTGTGAGCTCCACTGGACACAGCGCAGTGATGATGTCCATATACCACTGTTGAATATGTCAGCTCTATATAAGTGATGCGAATGTCTGTACAGCGCTGAGGAATATGTCAGTGATATAGAAGTGATGAGAATGTCTGTACAGTGCTGTGGAATATGTCAGTGATATAGAAGTGATGAGAATGTCTGTACAGTGCTGTGGAATATGTCAGTGATATATAAGTGATGCGAATGTCTGTACAGCGCTGTGGAATATGTCAGTGATATAGAAGTGATGAGAATGTCTGTACAGCGCTGAGGAATATGTCAGTGATATAGAAGTGATGAGAATGTCTGTACAGTGCTGTGGAATATGTCAGTGATATAGAAGTGATGAGAATGTCTGTACAGTGCTGTGGAATATGTCAGTGATATATAAGTGATGCGAATGTCTGTACAGCGCTGTGGAATATGTCAGTGATATAGAAGTGATGAGAATGTCTGTACAGCGCTGAGGAATATGTCAGTGATATAGAAGTGATGAGAATGTCTGTACAGTGCTGAGGAATATGTCAGTGATATAGAAGTGATGAGAATGTCTGTACAGCGCTGAGGAATATGTCAGTGATATAGAAGTGATGAGAATGTCTGTACAGAGCTGTGGAATATGTCAGTGATATAGAAGTGATGAGAATGTCTGTACAGTGCTGTGGAATATGTCAGTGATATATAAGTGATGAGAACGTCTGTACAGCGCTGAGGAATATGTCAGTGATATAGAAGTGATGAGAATGTCTGTACAGAGCTGTGGAATATGTCATGATTTGACAGATCTCGTGTACACAGTGCATATTTCTTTCTGTGTGGAATACAAAGGTTGAGATCAGGGGTAAAATCCACAACACAGAAATCCTTTGTGAGCCGCCCCGTGTGCAGGTAGTCACTTCTGCCGCTTCATACTTTTTTCCTGCACTTTCTTTTTTATATTTTTTTATTGCCATGTTTCTTAGTACACGTGTACATGTCCTGTATGTGGACTGATCACAGAGGACTCCTCGATGTCATTGTGGTTTATGACTGCGATCTGCCGCTCTCTATGGGCCGTGGGGATGTACTGGGAGCTCCCTCCATACGTTGGGCTGGCGCAGCGACAGGTTTGTTGTGTTATTTCCACTCTGACCATAAGCTGCTCACAGGAAGGTGATCTGCTGGACTCCCAGTGATTGGCCGTGACCTGTGGACTAACCCAGCAGTAAGTCTTCAGTTCTTCTACAGCTCCCCCACAGGAGAAACAGGGTATTACATAATGTCTATGAAATGCAGTGATCTGCTGGGTCCTCCAGGGTGAGAGGCGCTCTCCACTCGTGGTGATAGATGAATGGGACCCCTCCCTTCATGAACTCAGAATTTTGTATTAGGATATATGAATGTGTTTTAGGAAAAAGAACCATTTCTTTATCAAGAAGGATATTTCATATTAATACATATATGCATTCTGCAGATTCAGTAACTCCCATTCTCCGCATTGAATGACTCCCCTGAGAAGAGGTGATCACAATTGTGAGTGCAGCTCTGGATGTGACTGGAGTAAAGGACAGGATGAGCACAGGCCTCTGTTATCCCCAGGTCGCAGTCCTCCTCGGCCTCCTGTGCCTCGTTCCTGGGTCCGTGCAGCCGCGCTCCAGACAGTGCTGGAAACATAAATGGTATTTTGCAGACTATTTCTGCCACCTATAGCAGCCTGCAGGGCGAGGGGGGCTCGTCAGTGATAATTAGCTCTAATAAACTTATTACAATTAATGATAATATTGTACAATCTTGCTCCTCACTGACACCTTCTATTCCCCCGAGTTCAACATTTGCTTTTTAATTGAATCACGGTTTCTGCCAGATCATGGCGATGTAACGTGGAGCTTCTCGCACTTGTTCCTGACGCTGAGGCTCAAAAACTAGTTTATTGTAGAAGCAGCCAAAATAATAAAAGGATAGAAAAAAATATCATATAAATAAAAAATAATATAATAAAATACAAATATAATCAAATAATGGAAGTGATATAATAATAGCAATGTTAGGTGTAATGATAGAAAAAATATCATACAGTAATATAATAGAAATAATATGATGGTAATATTAATCTAATAAAATTCTAGAAATAATATAACAAAATGATAGTAATATAAGAAAATTGCATAAATAATATAATGAAATGATAGACGAAAATAAAATTATTGTAAAAATGATCTCATACAGTAATAGAAAAATAACTGTATAAAATATTATCAACAATAATTTGATGACATAATAGTATGATAAAATAGAAATATAATAATATAATACAATTAATAAAATAGGTGTAATAATATAGATATAATGCAATATGGTAATATTATTTCTATCATTTGATTATATGATTTGAGTAAATTATTATTACTTACAATAATAAAATAATCATAGTAATAATTTAATCAAATCATATAATAAAATGATAGAAATAATATTAATGTAATAATAAAATAATATAATAAAGTTGTGGTAATAATATTAAATAGAGATAATTCTCAGCCTCCAGATAATATGAAGCTTATCTGTCAGGTGTCCGGCTGTCTGTGGTGACATCCATCTACTACCCGGATCCAGTGCCAGTCAGTGCCCACTGCTGTAGTAGTGCCCTCTGCCACTATCTCATGTTCAGTATGACCATTAGGTGCTGGCACCCAGTTTTCCACAGACATTACTTTGAATATATGTTGTTGTACTCCTGAACCTGGAAGCTCAGGATGAACAGATTTCTCCCTGCAGAGCTTCTATGTGGTTGTAATAAAGAGGAGGCTGAGCTCTATGGAGATCCTAGTGAAGAGGGACCTGAGATCTATGGAGGTCCTAGTGAAGAGGGACCTGAGATCTATGGAGGTCCTAGTGAAGAGGAGGCTGAGATCTATGGAGGTCCTAGTGAAAAGGTGGCTGAGATCTATGGAGGTCCTAGTGAAGAGGGACCTGAGATCTATGGAGGTCCTAGTGAAGAGGAGGCTGAGATCTATGGAGGTCCTAGTGAAGAGGAGGCTGAGATCTATGGAGGTCCTAGTGAAGAGGGACCTGAGATCTATGGAGGTCCTAGTGAAGAGGGACCTGAGATCTATGGAGGTCCTAGTGAAGAGGAGGCTGAGATCTATGGAGGTCCTAGTGAAGAGGAGGCTGAGATCTATGGAGGTCCTAGTGAAGAGGAGGCTGAGATCTATGGAGGTCCTAGTGAAGAGGGGGCTGAGATCTATGGAGGTCCTAGTGAAGAGGGACCTGAGATCTATGGAGATCCTAGTGAAGAGGGACCTGAGATCTGTGGAGGTCCTAGTGAAGAGGAGGCTGAGATCTATGGAGGTCCTAGTGAAGAGGAGGCGGAGATCTATGGAGGTCCTAGTGAAGAGGGGGCTGAGATCTATGGAGGTCCTAGTGAAGAGGGACCTGAGATCTATGGAGATCCTAGTGAAGAGGGACCTGAGATCTGTGGAGGTCCTAGTGAAGAGGAGGCTGAGATCTATGGAGGTCCTAGTGAAGAGGAGGCGGAGATCTATGGAGGTCCTAGTGAAGAGGGACCTGAGATCTATGGAGGTCCTAGTGAAGAGGAGGCTGAGATCTATGGAGGTCCTAGTGAAGAGGAGGCTGAGATCTATGGAGGTCCTAGTGAAGAGGGACCTGAGATCTATGGAGGTCCTAGTGAAGAGGAGGCTGAGATCTATGGAGGTCCTAGTGAAGAGGGGGCTGAGATCTACGGGGGTCCTAGTGAAGAGGAGGCTGAGATCTATGGGGGTCCTGGTGGAGGGGATCTGAGATTTCTGTGAGGGCTAAGGTCTATGGGGGTCCTAGTGGAGGTGGGGGTCTAAGATTTGTGGGAGAGTTAAGATCTATGGGGGTCCTAGTGGAGTGAGGACAGGGGTCTGCCGCGTCTCTGGCAGTATAGCAGTAAGGGGGGGGTGACCGTATTAGGTTGGGGGCCATTATTACAGGCATCTTGTGTTATATGTAAAAGCACCGTCCAGGAAGGGGTTACTAGTGGAATTCCACGCACAATCCTTCATCAGTCTCCACTGGTGACAAGTAAATAATTCAATGTGACAAGGTGACTCCAGTACGTGTTACGTCGCCGCCGCCAGCTCCACCCGCTGCAAAAATATTAGCGACTGATAATGTGATGTCATTAACATCTTGTGGGGCGACACCTCACAACATCTGCTCCGTGCCCGACCCGAACCCCCATCATCATCAGTACTATAATCTCATCATTTGTCGTCCTGTATTTCTGTGATGTTTTTTTCACACTTTTTATTATCATTGTCTTTATGACATCTTTGTCGTCGTAATCCTCGTTATTATTTTGCTCCTCTTGATTGACGGTTTTTTCGGTGACACTTCCTGCTGGAATTCGGGTCTGTGTGTAGCCAGTTGTGGTTTTCGGGGGCGTTCTCTTTGTGTACCTGACTTGTCACCCTCCAGAAGAACACCCCCTTATCCAGACCACCATGTATTATAGACGGCGGCCATCTTCCTTCAGTTCTTGGCGGTCGTCTCCCGCAGGTTTCGCTGTACTTGGAGCTCTCGCTTTCTCCTGGCATCTTTTCCACCTGTTTGTGCTTTTATTTGGTGCCCGGCTCCGCTCATGTCAGCATGAAGGGCAGCGCTGGCATCTGCCGGCATGTGTGGGCGCAGGCCTGGGGCCGAGGAGCGGACATCCCACAGACTGGACCCTTCCCGCTCATGAAGGTCGCCACCGGCTGGGCTCTTCCTTTGTATGTGAGTCCAGCTCTGCGTCGTCCCCGCGGCTGTTTTGATGTCATCTGATGGGAATACCGTGAACCGCGCATACGTAGGCTCCTGGCCACTACCGCCATATGCCCATCTGTCTGTATGGCATGAAGCCTGAACATCAGCTGCCTGGCCCAGTGCCCATCCAGTATGAAGCAGAGCTGAGCCGGCTGGTGCGCACAGCACCCCTCAATAAAGACGTGTCCCCACTTAGCGGGCGAGAGGCTAATCCGCTGTCACATACACTCCACGTATCAGCTAAATGCCAAGTACGAGAGAAGGCATCGGCGCTGCTCCCGGTGCGATGTGCTGCCCTCTCACCGGGTCCAGAAGCTGACTATCTAATATACACCATGTGCGCCAGTTCTTCACCATTTTCATCATTGCTACCTGCTGTCAATGAATGGAGACTGTCTGGTTTACATTCAGAGGCTGAGAACGTGAACATCCTATTCCTGCTCACACAGCTGAGGGTATGGTACAGTGTTTCGGTGTAAGTAAGATCTGTCAGAACAGGAGGCGGATTTGTGCTGCTGGAAGGTGTAGCTCCTAGACCAGTGATGGCTAACCTTGGCACTCCAGCTGTGGTAAAACTACAAATCCCAAGATGCCCCCCTTGCTTGACTGCTCTCAGAACTCAATAGAAATAAATGGAGCATGCTGGGAGTCGTAGTTTCACCACAGCTGGAGTGCCGAGGTTAGCCATCACTGTCCTAGACTGATACACTTCAACAAACCCTCAGCTACAAGTAAGTGAGCAGGACCAGATGAGGACGGACGGCAGAGATCGGAGGTCCTGTGTGGATCGGGGATCATAAGCAGCAATGTGTCTTATAGCTTTTGTTGCATCTTGGGGGTACCCTGACTCCATGGGGCCCCCAGTCCCAGTGGCTGAGAAATGCGTGCTTTCCGTCCAGTGTCTGGGCCTGTGCTGCTCCGTGTTGTGACCCCGGGGGTGCAGATTTGGCCGCAGACTGGTACCTGCTGCATACACGGCAGTCATTATGGCGCTCCCCCGTCTTCACCCCCTCCCTAATTATCTGGTTTGGTATGACATAAGCTCCATGAGACAACAAGAGCGGGATCCCAAGGGGAGGCTTTGGCTGATCCTGGCAGAGATCCCGGGATTTGGTGACTCCCCCCTCACCGGCTGATTACGTGTTACAGACACTAAGCTGATGACAGATCCAACTGCGGAATACAGACAGGCCGGAGAATGTGAGCGTCCCCTGAAATTGTACCAGTCACATGTAAAACACAGGAAATATATCACAGGGAGTATAAATAAACTATATAACAGAGGAGTCACATGTATAATATATATCAGAGGGGTCACATGTATAATATATATCAGAGGGGTCACATGTATAATATATATCAGAGGGGTCACATGTATAATATATATCAGAGGGGTCACATATATAATATATAACAGAGGGGTCACATATATAATATATAACAGAGGGGTCACATATATAATGTATAACAGAGGGGTCACATGTATAATATATAACAGAGGGGTCACATGTATAATATATAACAAAGGGGTCACATATATAATATATAACAGGGGGTCAAATATATAATATATAACAGAGGGGTCACATATATAATATATAACAGAGGGGTCACATATATAATATATAACAGAGGGGTCACATATATAATATATAACAGAGGAGTCA
Organism: Rhinella marina; assembly: GCA_900303285.1. Taxonomy (NCBI): domain Eukaryota; kingdom Metazoa; phylum Chordata; class Amphibia; order Anura; family Bufonidae; genus Rhinella; species Rhinella marina. Next base: position 58,402 of record ONZH01011504.1, read on the forward strand.
CATATATAATGTATAACAGAGGGGGTCTCATATATAATATATAACAGGGGTCACATATATAATATATAACAGAGGGGTCACATGTATAATATATGAGGGGTCACATATATAATATATAACAGAGGGGTCACATATATAATATATAACAGAGGGGTCACATATATAATGTATACCAGAGGGGTCACATGTATTATATATATCAGAGGGGTCACATGTATTATATATATCAGAGGGGTCACATGTATTATATATATCAGAGGGGTCACATATATAATGTATAAGAGGGGTCACATATAATATATAACAGAGGGGTCACATATATAATGTATAACAGAGGGGTCACATATATAATGTATAAGAGGGGTCACATATATAATATATAACAGAGGGGTAAAATATATAATATATAACAGAGGGGTCACATGTATAATATATGAGGGGTCACATATATAATATATGAGGGGTCACATATATAATATATGAGGGGTCACATATATAATATATGAGGGGTCACATATATAATATATAACAGAGGGGTCACATATATAATGTATAAGAGGGGTCACATATAATATATAACAGAGGGGTCACATATATAATGTATAACAGAGGGGTCACATATATAATGTATAACAGAGGGGTCACATATATAATGTATAAGAGGGGTCACATATATAATATATAACAGAGGGGTCACATATATAATGTATAAGAGGGGTCACATATATAATGTATAAGAGGGGTCACATGTATAATATATGAGGGGGTCACATGTATAATATATGAGGGGGTCACATGTATAATATATAAGAGGGGGTCACATGTATAATATATAAGAGGGGGTCACATGTATAATGTATAACGGGGGTCACATGTATAATGTATAACAGGGGTCACATATATAATATATAACAGAGGGGTCTCATATATAATATATAACAGGGGGTCACATGTATAATGTATAACAGGGGTCACATATATAATATATAACAGAGGGGTCTCATATATAATATATAACAGAGGGGTCACATATATAATGTATAAGAGGGGTCACATGTATAATGTATAACAGAGGGGTCACATATATAATGTATAACAGAGGGGTCACATATATAATGTATAACAGAGGGGTCACATATATAATGTATAACAGAGGGGTCACATATATAATGTATAACGGGGTCTCATATATAATAGGGCGTCACATATAGAATATGGAGGGGTCACATATATAATATATAACAGAGGGGTCACATATAGAATACATGTTTGTATGTTTGGAGGTTCACATCGGTATTTCCTGGCGCTCATGCCGTTGCCTGCGCGGTGACGGGAGCGGCCCTGGGTATCAGCGGTCAGCAGGGGGGGTCCCCCGGTCAGAGGTCAGTCGTGTACACCAGGCCCTGGTGGCCGCCCCCTCTGACCTGACAACAGACGCTCTCTTTGGGGTCTCTGCAGCCGCCACCTTTGTTGCACGGTCTCGCCTGTGACAAGGTGACCGCAGCGCTTTCCTTCTGATGCCAATAATGTCGTATTTTATTATCAGGACTTTTCATTAAATTACTGACACAATCATTTTCAGCTCAACCTTGTTTGAAACTTGCAGACGACGAGGCAGCGACTTCCAGAGCGAGCGGGAGGCCGAGGAGCTCTTCAATTTGGCCAATCTCCACTGATCGATGGTCAGGGCTGATATAATGGAGAGGAGTCGCGTCACCTTTTATGTTTTCCCTCAGTAAGTAGCCGACTATTTCACTTCTGCCTCTTTTGCGCTCGTCAGCAGATCGCTGTTGGATCTCGGCCATGGAGACTCCATGTGCGGATCATAAAAACATCTCCTCATTAATCGTCTTGTGCCGCGCCATTCAGCTTTTCCCTGCGGTCAGCAGGAGTGAGGTGATGGTGGGCCCATCAGACGAGGTCACCCATGACCCCCCGCACGTCACTGCCACAAAGAGCCTTCTCCCTCTAGCGAAACTGACATGGCGCAGATTTATTACAGAAATGGTGATAAACGGCCTGATCCGGTCTGCTCTGGATCTCTTGCCTCGTCCGGTCTGCTCTGCATCTCTCGCCTCGTCCGGTCTGCTCTGAATCTCTTGCCTCGTCTGGTCTGCTCTGGATCTCTTGCCTCGTCCGGTCTGCTCTGGATCTCTCACTTTGTCCGGTCTGCTCTGCATCTCTCACTTTGTCCGGTCTGCTCTGCATCTCTCGCCTCGTCCGGTCTGCTCTGCATCTCTCGCCTCGTCCGGTCTGCTCTGCATCTCTCGCCTCGTCCGGTCTGCTCTGAATCTCTTGTCTCGTCCGGTCTGCTCTGGATCTCTTGTCTCGTCCGGTCTGCTCTGGATCTCTCGTCTCGTCCGGTCTGCTCTGGGTCTCTCGTCTCGTCCGGTCTGCTCTGGGTCTCTCGTGTCGTCCGGTCTGCTCTGGATCTCTCGTGTCGTCCGGTCTGCTCTGGATCTCTCGTGTCGTCCGGTCTGCTCTGGATCTCTTGTGTCGTCCGGTCTGCTCTGGATCTCTTGTGTCGTCCGGTCTGCTCTGGATCTCTCGTCTCGTCCGGTCTGCTCTGGATCTCTTGTGTCGTCCGGTGTGCTCTGGATCTCTTGTGTCGTCCGGTCTGCTCTGGATCTCTCGTCTCGTCCGGTCTGCTCTGGATCTCTCGTCTCGTCCGGTCTGCTCTGGATCTCTCGCCTCGTCCGGTCTGCTCTGGATCTCTCGTGTCGTCCGGTCTGCTCTGGGTCTCTCGTGTCGTCCGGTCTGCTCTGGATCTCTTGTGTCGTCCGGTCTGCTCTGGATCTCTTGCCTCGTCCGGTCTGCTCTGAATCTCTTGTCTCGTCCGGTCTGCTCTGGATCTCTCACTTTGTCTGGTCTGCTCTGCATCTCTCGCCTCGTCCGGTCTGCTCTGCATCTCTCGCCTCGTCCGGTCTGCTCTGCATCTCTCGCCTCGTCCGGTCTGCTCTGAATCTCTTGTCTCGTCCGGTCTGCTCTGGATCTCTTGTCTCGTCCGGTCTGCTCTGGATCTCTCGTCTCGTCCGGTCTGCTCTGGGTCTCTCGTCTCGTCCGGTCTGCTCTGGGTCTCTCGTGTCGTCCGGTCTGCTCTGGATCTCTCGTGTCGTCCGGTCTGCTCTGGATCTCTCGTGTCGTCCGGTCTGCTCTGGATCTCTTGTGTCGTCCGGTCTGCTCTGGATCTCTCGTCTCGTCCGGTCTGCTCTGGATCTCTCGTCTCGTCCGGTCTGCTCTGGATCTCTTGTGTCGTCCGGTGTGCTCTGGATCTCTTGTGTGGTCCGGTCTGCTCTGGATCTCTTGTGTGGTCCGGTCTGCTCTGGATCTCTCGTCTCGTCCGGTCTGCTCTGGATCTCTCGTGTCGTCCGGTCTGCTCTGGATCTCTCGCCTCGTCCGGTCTGCTCTGGATCCACATCCAATTGGTCAATTTTTTGTTTCAGTTGCCCATTATTCTCAATATCTCTGCTTGTTGTCATTGAATGGGAACAAAGAATGAAAACTCCTCTGGACCTGATACACAGCTGCAGGTTTATTACAGTATCGGCCGCATTCACATGTGATAATATCCAGCGTGATTATTATACAGGGGGATTATTTTACAGGCAGATTATTGTACAGGGATTATACAAGGGGATTATTATTATACAGGGAGATTATTGTAAAAAGATTATTATACAAGGGGATTATTATTATACAGGGAGATTATTGTAAAAAGATTATTATACAAGGAGATTATTATTATACAAGGAGATTATTGTGCAGGGAGATAATACCGAGAGATTATTATACAGAGAAATTATTAAACATAGAGATTATTACACAGGTAGATAATAATACTGAGAGATTATTATATAGGGAGATTATTGTACATGAAGATTATTATACAGGAATATTAATATTCAGGGAAATTACTGTAAAGAGGAGATTATATAGTGATTATTATAGAGGGAGACTGGATATTATACACGATGGGTGTAGTCGTGCTGGGCTCTTATTACACAGGGATATACATGAATTTGGAGGTGACTGCAGGCCGCCTTCCTGGGATTACTGCCCCCGTCTGACAGATATTGGGGGTTCAGCTTCCTGTAAAGGACGTTTGAGTGTCGCCTGTGGGGTTTTGTAGGACGGCGCGCTCTGGTTTCTAAGACGCACGGTTCAGCGGCTTCTGTTGTTTTCGCACATTGTCAGTAAAATGTTGGTTTTGTTTTGTGGATGGGACGACTGCTGACTCCTGCAGCGCTCTCCACCTGATTGTGTGAAAATCTCCGGGCCTTAGAGGGCCCCTGGACCTGCTAAGTGCTGCCGGCGCTGAAAGACACTGCGTCCTTGGACCGCGCCGCTCCGCCGCAGACTCCACACAACCTTTCATTGTCCTCATTTCTAATTTCTGCTGGACAGATCTGGGGATCCGGGCCGATCACATCTGGAGGCTCCCTCGTCAGAACCGCCGTGGACTCGCGACCTTCACATGGCGCACGCTCCGCGACCATAGTACGCTGTCAGTCACGGTCCGGATCCTTCCCCACAGGATCACTCGCCGCGTATCTTACCTACACAGGACGCAGCTGATCCAAATGACATCACATACACTGACCTATCCATAAGTAAGTGCCCCCCCAGATCTCCTGCTCCAGGTTTCAGCCATCACATTTACTCTGTATGGCGCACATCTGTCCATTACACGGCTCCGCATTCAGATGAATATTTCGCTTTTTTCTAATGGATTTGGCTATGAGCGGATTTGTCATAAAAACTGATTTGAGAGGAGACAATCAGCAGAAGACAATGCGAGGATATTAGCGGTTCCGTGTCTCAAGGCTTCGCACTTTATGGATGTGAAGATTGAACCGTCTCATTATTCATGTATTGATATAATATCTGCCATGTTTGCCGCTTGCTCCGCGGGTAAATTCACAATCCCGCCGCCTCCATATTACAGCAGGAACCTATAGAGGTGTTTTATAGGGTATTATAGACTTCATGACTGCAGGCAGCCACCGCCGCATGTCGCATTATATTCCTCCAGTATGCCAGTAGTTACTGACACTGTTCTTACTGACACATGCACGCAGTATTACGTCCCTGGCCACACTCCGCATCATCTACACCGACACCCTGAGGCCTCTAGTGGCCACCGTTACAGAAGGGGAGATTACCCAGCTTTCCACACACCCTGAATGCTATCATCCTGCAGAGTGTCTGTGTAGTGTGTATATTATGTATAAATGATGGGTCTGTACTGAGACTTATAGTTGCAGGCACGCCCTTTAGATTGTGAGCTCTAGGGGATGGGCAGGCATTCAGTGTATTATTGGCAGGAATCTGGGCGCTATAGGTTGGTAATAGGCAGAGGGCCCGACATGGCTTCCAGTGACTCCTCATCACCCACTCTCTGCATCCTCAGACTTTCCACATGGGTTGTTCTGGCAATAATACAGTTATCTGAACAAATTCCTGAGTATTAGAAAAAAAGCCAAACAAAGCCGCACCGAGAGTGCCGTCCGTGTGCAGCTCATGTGCCGTCCGTGTGCAGCTCATGTGTCGTCCGTGTGCAGCCCATGTGCCGTCCGTGTGCAGCCCATGTGTCGTCCGTGTGCAGCCCATGTGTCGTCCGTGTGCAGCCCATGTGCCGTCCGTGTGCAGCCCATGTGCCGTCGGTGTGCAGCCCATGTGCCGTCGGTGTGCAGCCCATGTGCCGTCGGTGTGCAGCCCATGTGCCGTCGGTGTGCAGCCCATGTGCCGTCGTGTGCAGCCCATGTGCCGTCGGTGTGCAGCCCATGTGCCGTCGGTGTGCAGCCCATGTGCCGTCGGTGTGCAGCCCATGTGCCGTCGGTGTGCAGCCCATGTGCCGTCGGTGTGCAGCCCATGTGCCGTCGGTGTGCAGCCCATGTGCCGTCGGTGTGCAGCCCATGTGCCGTCCGTGTGCAGCCCATGTGCCGTCCGTGTGCAGCCCATGTGCCGTCCGTGTGCAGCCCATGTGCCGTCCGTGTGCAGCCTGTGTCGCAAGTTGTAATGACATGACGAGTGTGTAGTCTGATGTCACTGAGTGTATGTGATCCCTGCAGTGTATGTGGTCTGTGTTGTGTACATACATGATATAGGTGATCTGTGTTGTGTACATACATGATATATGTGAGCTGTGTTGTGTACATACATGATATCTTTAGTGTATGTGATCTGTGTTGTGTACATTGTATGTGATCTGTGTTGTGTACATACATGACTTATGTGATCTGTGTTGTGTACATACATGATTTATGTGATCTGTGTTGTGTACATACATGATTTATGTGATCTGTGTTGTGTACATACATGATATGTGATCTGTGTTGTGTACATACATGATATATGTGATCTGTGTTGTGTTCACACATGATATCTGCGGTGTATGTGATCTGTGTTGTGTACATACATGATATATGTGATCTGTGTTGTGTTCACACATGATATATGTGATCTGTGTTGTGTAGATACATGATATATGTGAGCTGTGTTGTGTACATACATGATATATGTGATCTGTGTTGTGTACATACATGATATATGTGAGCTGTGTTGTGTACATACATGATATATGTGAGCTGTGTTGTGTAGATACATGATATATGTGAGCTGTGTTGTGTAGATACATGATATATGTGAGCTGTGTTGTGTACATACATGATATATGTGATCTGTGTTGTGTACATACATGATATATGTGATCTGCGTTGTGTACATACATGATATATGTGATCTGTGTTGTGTACATACATGATATATGTGATCTGTGTTGTGTACATACATGGTATATGTGAGCTGTGTTGTGTACATACATGATATATGTGAGCTGTGTTGTGTACATACATGATATATGTGAGCTGTGTTGTGTAGATACATGATATATGTGAGCTGTGTTGTGTACATACATGGTATATGTGATCTGTGTTGTGTACATACATGGTATATGTGAGCTGTGTTGTGTACATACATGGTATATGTGAGCTGTGTTGTGTACATACATGATATATGTGATCTGTGTTGTGTACATACATGATATATGTGAGCTGTGTTGTGTACATACATGATATATGTGAGCTGTGTTGTGTACATACATGATATCTGCGATGTATGTGATCTGTGTTGTGTACATACATGATATCTGCGGTGTATGTGATCTGTGTTGTGTACATACATGATATATGTGAGCTGTGTTGTGTACATACATGATATATGTGATCTGTGTTGTGTACATACATGGTATATGTGATCTGTGTTGTGTACATACATGATATATGTGATCTGTGTTGTGTACATACATGATATATGTGATATGTGTTGTGTACATACATGGTGTATGTGATCTGTGTTGTGTACATACATGATATATGTGAGCTGTGTTGTGTAGATACATGATATCTGCGGTGTATGTGATCTGTGTTCTGTACATACGTGATTTCCATGTATGTTATATGTATATATATATGCACAGATCTGATTGCAGCTCTGTGATTGGACACTTTATAGGGGACCCCCGCCCCCATCCCGCTCTGAGATGTCAGGACGTATGAAGTAATAATAGCGGTAATGTCATTTTCATGGCTTGGTGCGATTTAATAAACTGGGGATAATTGCTGGATAAACAAGTCCCCCCCCCGATGTGTCTCCGTGCGGAATAATAAATTGCTGACATCTTGGATGACATGGTATGGAAACAGCGGATAACTGACCCTGAAAATATCACCAGAGAAAGAAAGGGGCGAAAAGTGCTGAAAACAGGCGCCGCTGTGTGAGGGATGAAGCTGAGCCCGGGACGCTGCAGCAGCTGAGAGGAGTGTGTGTGGAGCCCACAGGGCTCAGTGCTTTCCCTGCCTTTCCTGTAATCCCCATCATTTACAGCCCGAGACTCCAGCGTCTCAGCTCCTCATTACCGGCCACAACCATCACCAGTTCCCAGACCCAATTCTTCGCTTTACTGCCCAGTCCTTTTCTCCAGACACATCCAGACCTGAATTCAGAGTTCTGCTGGTTGTCCAGAGAAACAGAGTGATTCACAAACCGGCCAAAATCTGGAGATGACAAAGGGAAAAATGACGAGATAAATTTCAGGAGTTTTGATTCGTTAATGTTGGTTTTTGTTCTGTAAATTGTGACTCAGTTTCCTTCTGTTGTCCCATGACGGCAACTTACACCTCCAAATCTGAAGCCGGCCACATGGTGCCGAGACCCGGTACTCCAAACAGACCTAAATCCCTGACACCTTGTATAGTCCTAAACCCTGACATCCTGTATAGACCTGAACCCTGACACCCCGTATAGACCTGAACCCTGACACCCCGTATAGACCTGAACCCTGACACCCCGTATAGACCTGAACCCTGACACCCCGTATAGACCTGAACCCTGACACCCCGTATAGTCCTGAACCCTGACACCCCGTATAGACCTGAACCCTGACACCCCGTATAGACCTGAACCCTGACACCCCGTATAGACCTGAACCCTGACACCCCGTATAGACCTGAACCCTGACACCCCGTATAGACCTGAACCCTGACACCCCGTATAGACCTGAACCCTGACACCCCGTATAGACCTGAACCCTGACACCCCGTATAGACCTGAACCCTGACACCCCGTATAGTCCTGAACCCTGACACCCTGTATAGTGCTGACACCCTGTTTAGTCCTGAACCCTGGCACCCTGTGTAGTCCTGAACCCTGGCACCCTGTGTAGTCCTGAACCCTGGCACCCTGTGTAGTCCTGAACCCTGGCACCCTGTGTAGTCCTGAACCCTGGCACCCTGTGTAGTCCTGAACCCTGGCACCCTGTGTAGTCCTGAACCCTGGCACCCTGTGTAGTCCTGAACCCTGGCACCCTGTGTAGTCCTGAACCCTGGCACCCTGTGTAGTCCTGAACCCTGACACCCGGTGTAGTCCTGAACCCTGACACCCGGTGTAGTCCTGAACCCTGACACCCGGTGTAGTCCTGAACCCTGACACCCGGTGTAGTCCTGAACCCTGACACCCGGTGTAGTCCTGAACCCTGACACCCGGTGTAGTCCTGAACCCTGACACCCGGTGTAGTCCTGAACCCTGACACCCGGTGTAGTCCTGAACCCTGACACCCGGTGTAGTCCTGAACCCTGACACCCTGTATAGTCCTGAACCCTGACACCCTGTATAGTCCTGAACCCTGACACCCTGTATAGTGCTGACACCCTGTATAGTCCTGAACCCTGACACCCTGTATAGTGCTGACACCCTGTATAGTCCTGAACCCTGACACCCTGTATAGTGCTGACACCCTGTATAGTCCTGAACCCTGACACCCTGTATAGTCCTGAACCCTGACACCCTGTATAGTCCTGAACCCTGACACCCTGTATAGTCCTGAACCCTGACACCCCGTATAGTCCTGAACCCTGACACCCCGTATAGTCCTGAACCCTGACACCCCGTATAGTCCTGAACCCTGACACCCCGTATAGTCCTGAACCCTGACACCCCGTATAGTCCTGAACCCTGACACCCCGTATAGTCCTGAACCCTGACACCCCGTATAGTCCTGAACCCTGACACCCCGTATAGTCCTGAACCCTGACACCCCGTATAGTCCTGAACCCTGACACCCCGTATAGTCCTGAACCCTGACACCCCGTATAGTCCTGAACCCTGACACCCCGTATAGTCCTGAACCCTGACACCCCGTATAGTCCTGAACCCTGACACCCCGTATAGGCCTGAACCCTGACACCCCGTATAGGCCTGAACCCTGACACCCCGTATAGGCCTGAACCCTGACACCCCGTATAGGCCTGAACCCTGACACCCCGTATGGTCCTGAACCCTGACACCCCGTATGGTCCTGAACCCTGACACCCCGTATGGTCCTGAACCCTGACACCCCGTATGGTCCTGAACCCTGACACCCCGTATGGTCCTGAACCCTGACACCCCGTATGGTCCTGAACCCTGACACCCCGTATGGTCCTGAACCCTGACACCCCGTATGGTCCTGAACCCTGACACCCCGTATGGTCCTGAACCCTGACACCCCGTATGGTCCTGAACCCTGACACCCCGTATGGTCCTGAACCCTGACACCCTGTATAGTCCTGAACCTTGCAGATTACATACTTGGGGGGTGCACATTACATACTTGGGGGGTGCCGATGGCGTACTTGGGGGGTGCCGATGGCGTACTTGGGGGGGTGCACATTACGTATTTGGGGGGTGCACATTACTTGCTTGGAGGTGCAGATTATATCGTTGTGGTGATTTTGCTGCTTTCTTGCTCACGTTGAGGACTTTTTGGGGTCGTTTTCCACACATTTGACCTGGAGCTGATAACTTTATTATAATTTGGCTGGCGCTGGGCCCTCCCCTCACCTTCCTGTTCATTACGTGCAGCCCCTTCCTAAACAATACATAGCACGCTAATTACAGGCTCCTTCAAGTAAAGCTACAGCTCGGCCTCCTGCTCCTCTATAAACAGGCATTTTTAATTTGCAGACTTAATGACGGCGTTATAATAAATGACTGGGGCTGGAAGGAGCGGAAGAAAAATCCAAGTTATCCCACGTTCCCCGCGCCCGGCAGGAGCAACAACTGAGAATATTAAAAAAAAAGCGCGCGGCTATAATGTGACCTTTGGCGGGGATAACAGACTGTTTCCTAACAATTCCCTTTTGTTCGGCGTGTCAGGCCGCGCTCAGGAAGGACCCTGCGATTAATCTGAGTAATGCGCCATTACACTCCTAATCCGTGTCCTTCTGTCACTGTCTGTTTTAATTAAATAGGAAATAGCGGCAGGAGGATATCGCACGTGAAGCGTCCTGATTGCCACCAGAAAGAGTTTGCTTGATGAGGAGATTAAAGGAATTATTTTCTGTACAAGAGACGAGGACGGCGGCTGCAGCGCGCGCTGCCGCTTTGATAAAATAACAATTCTATGGATGATCAGATGCCGCTGTCTCATAATGCTAATGATCTCCTGGAGGCGACATCTCCTCCAAACACGGGAAGTCGACAGCAGTAAAGGAATTCTTCTTATGGTTTCCAGATTCCATCATCCTCTGTACATTGTCATACAAGGAGACGCCATGACACAGTCAGGGAACTACAAGTACAAGCCATGACAAGCCTATGTCTAATGCAACAGAGTCTTATGGCTCCAAATAGGAAGAAACTTTACATATAGTCTGGTTAAAACAGCTTTGGTGCCTACAGCTCCTGTGCAGAGCTATGTGTTTCCATGGTAACAGACCATAAACACACTCCTGTAGTCATACTCTCTACCTTCCAGTCCTCTTTGTAAACGCCCCCAGGTTCCTCTGTCTTCCCCGCAGTTCCTCTGTGTTCCCCCGAGTTCCTCTGTCTTCCCCCCAGGTTCCTCTTGTCTTCCCCCCCAGGTTCCTCTTGTCTTCCCCCCCAGGTTCCTCTGTCTTCCCCCCCAGGTTCCTCTGTCTTCCCCCCCAGGTTCCTCTGTCTTCCCCCCCAGGTTCCTCTGTCTTCCCCCCCAGGTTCCTCTGTCTTCCCCCCCCAGGTTCCTCTGTCTTCCCCCCAGGTTCCTCTTGTCTTCCCCCCAGGTTCCTCTTGTCTTCCCCCCCGGGTTCCTCTGTCTTCCCCCCGGGTTCCTCTGTCTTCCCCCCCAGGTTCCTCTGTCTTCCCCCCCAGGTTCCTCTGTCTTCCCCCCCAGGTTCCTCTGTCTTCCCCCCCAGGTTCCTCTGTCTTCCCCCCCAGGTTCCTCTGTCTTCCCCCCAGGTTCCTCTGTCTTCCCCCCCAGGTTCCTCTGTCTTCCCCCCCAGGTTCCTCTGTCTTCCCCCCCAGGTTCCTCTGTCTTCCCCCCCAGGTTCCTCTGTCTTCCCCCCCAGGTTCCTCTGTCTTCCCCCCCAGGTTCCTCTGTCTTCCCCCCCAGGTTCCTCCGTCTTCCCCCCAGGTTTCTCCGTCTTCCTCCCTAGGCTCTGCTTTCTTTTCCCCAACCAAGCCTCTTATGCCCCCCCAGCCTCTTCTGTCTCCACTTACCCCCATGTTCTTCTGTCTCCACCTCCCACCCAAGGTGCTTCTGTCTCCCCCACCCCCGCCTCGGTCCCCTCTGTCTTCCCCCAGGCTCCTCTGTCTTCCTTCTAGGCTCCTCTGTCTTCCCCCCCAGCCTCTTCTGTCTTATCCGTAGCCTCTTCTGTCTTATCCGTAGCCTCTTCTGTCTCTCCCCAGGTTCTTCTGTCTTCCCTTCCAGTCTCCTCTGTGCCCCCCCACCCCCAAGACTTCTCTGTCTTCCCGTCCTGTGGCCCCCTCTGTCCTCTCTTGGGCTCCTCCATTCTCTTCTGTCCTCCTCTAGGCCCATCTGTCCTCCTCCAGGCTCCTCTGTCTTCACCCCAGGCCCCCCCCCCCCCCACCCAAGGCTTCTCCAGGCCCTTCTGTCCTCTCCCGGGCCCCTCCATCCTCCACAATGCCCCTCTGTACTCCTATGGGCACCTTCATCCGCCACAAGGCCCCTCCGTCCTCCTCTGGGCCCCTAGAACAAAAGAATCAGTCATGTTGAAGTCCGGTGTGTCCGATCCTTCTTTCCCGTGACGTATGCCATCGGGGGGGAGAATTGGGAGACCACCATACACAGTAGATGGTTGGTGGGTTTGGCTGCTCTACATCTGCCGTGTATTGTCTGTGTACCTTGGATTTGTACTTGAAGATTACTCCGTGAGTTACTACAGGACCTGCAGAATATTGGCTGTCCATTGTGTCTGAGTTGTATTCAGTCTGCACTGCTGATGTCCATGATTTGCTGTAGACCTGTAGACGTGGCCACATGTGAGGCCTGGTTTTTCCCACGTCGGTGTCCACTTGGTACCTCTGTGATACTAGATGAGACAATAAGCCTCCTGGATGCAGAGTCCATCAGAAGATGAGGGTCCCACATTGGCGCAGTGTGGCGGCACACAGGAACCATTATGGCAGCCAGTCCTCGCTCCTTTCTTTCTCCAGCCTACGACAATAGGTTGTTGATTCAAAGGACAAGGGGAGAACAATTCTGTCCTGTGTTTGGTAGCAGCCCAGCATCCTAATGCCTCTCCTAATAATGGCCTCATTATTGTCATTCTCCACTGGGGCCCCAGGGGGACGAATACTTGCAGGCGTACGTCACTACGATTAGCTCATCATGGTGTCTGCACTGTGAAAATCGTGGCTAATTAGGAGCGCTGCTTTCCGACCAGCTTCTGAGCCCATGAGTTAAAAGGTAGCACTCAGGATAGCCGACGAAGAAGGTAGAAAAAGGGGATTAAACAGTTGCCGTAGTAACATTAAACGTCCATCGGAGCGGGACAATGCCGCCCTGTGTCTCCCCACCTGGGGGTAAAAATTGGTTTTGTTTGGAAAGGACAGGGTCCCTTTTATGAGTGGCTGGAATCCTGCCGAACTCGCCGTATTTGTGGAGTGCGAGAGATGAAAGGTCACGGCGAGACGTCCGGACACTAAGGTGCATTGTTGTCCCCCAACAATGGCGCATTGTCTTGTCCTATTATTTCCAGCCAGGCGCTGAAACAAATACGCCGCCTTTAATCAGGTGAAAGCCGAGATACAGAGGATGTGCCCGCCGAGAACAAAGGAGGCTCACACTATGGGAGGAGGAGCTGGCCTCTGGGGGGCGCTGCACACCAGATCTCACCAGCACATGGGTTCTCTCACAGGCCGGACTGGAGAACTTTTCTCAGGATGGTAAGAGCAGAGTCTGAAGTTTCTTTTGGACTGGTCTCTGGTAAATATGGAGGGTTTCACCAGTGACTCTGCAGTAAAGGTGCTCACCATCTCTCAGCTGCTCTGCCCAGTTCACAGACTGCACCAAACAGACCATGGAAGTTCACAGACTGCACCAAACAGACCATGTTGCACCAAACAAAGCAGGCTGCACCAAACAGAAGATGGAGATACCCAGGCTGTACCGAACAGAACATGAAAGTTTCCAGACTGCACCAAACAGAACATGGAGATATCTGGGCTGCACCAAACAGAACATGGAGTTATCTGGGCTGTACCAAACAGAAGATGGAGATATCTGGGCTGTACCAAACAGAAGATAGAGATATCTGGGCTGTACCAAACAGAAGATAGAGATATCTGGGCTGCACCAAACAGAAGATGGAGATATCTGGGCTGTACCGAACAGAAGATGGAGATATCTGGGCTGTACCAAACAGAAGATGGAGATATCTGGGCTGCACCAAACAGAACATAGAGATATCTGGGCTGTACCAAACAGAACATGGAGATATCTGGGCTGTACCGAACAGAACATAGAGATATCTGGGCTGTACCAAACAGAAGATGGAGATATCTGGGCTGCACCAAACAGAAGATAGAGATATCTGGGCTGCACCAAACAGAAGATGGAGATATCTGGGCTGCACCAAACAGAACATAGAGATATCTGGGCTGTACCAAACAGAAGATAGAGATATCTGGGCTGCACCAAACAGAAGATGGAGATATCTGGGCTGCACCAAACAGAAGATGGAGATATCTGGGCTGTACCAAACAGAAGATGGAGATATCTGGGCTGTACCGAACAGAACATGGAGATATCTGGGCTGTACCGAACAGAACATGGAGATATCTGGGCTGTACCGAACAGAAGATAGAGATATCTGGGCTGCACCAAACAGAAGATGGAGATATCTGGGCTGTACCAAACAGAAGATGGAGATATCTGGGCTGTACCAAACAGAAGATGGAGATATCTGGGCTGTACCGAACAGAACATGGAGATATCTGGGCTGTACCGAACAGAACATGGAGATATCTGGCCTGCACCGAACAACACATGATTATTCTCAGATTATATTCAGCAGAAAATGATGACACGAAGATCCAACCATTGAGTACCGCCTCACATTTCGAGAAGCACTGTCATGAATGATATTAGATCCGCGGTTCTACGATGATGTCATCACATCACATTGCATTGTGACCTCACTGCACAAGAACATCTCTTATTCTGTTTGCTTTGTCTGTCGGAGATTCCTACAACTGCCTGGTCCCTGCTGTAAGAGTTGCTGCTCTTGGGGTGTCCATTGTTTCACCTCGCCCTGTGCAGATGCCGCCATTGCTTTGGCGCTTTGTTATTCTGTGGTTCTTGCTGTAGACTAGTGTCCTTCACATAGTGCGCCCTGCACTGACCTTGTCTTCCATTGTCCTGTGCGTCACCTCGGGCGACTCTCACACAGGGCAGCAGCACAGCAGCAATGTGTTAGACATTTTCAAGTTTCTCCCAGCACGGTGGAAATCCCTCCGGTGCTCCAGGCTGTCTCTCCTAACAATAAGTGCGGCTCTGATGCTCATCCGCTCGGCTGCAGAAGTGTTTCTACTAGTGAGAGTGACCGAAACATGAACATTACATATAAAGAACACGTAAAAGGAACAGAAACCCACTGATTACAATAATGCATCCACTCCTCTCCTGTCCATCACTGTGTCCACTCCTCTCCTGTCCATCACTGTGTCCACTCCTCTCCTGTCCATCACCGTGTCCACACCCCTCCTGTCCATCACCGTGTCCACTCCTCTCCTGTCCATCACTGTGTCCACACCCCTCCTGTCCGTCACCGTGTCCACACCCCTCCTGTCCGTCACCGTGTCCACACCCCTCCTGTCCGTCACCGTGTCCACACCCCTCCTGTCCGTCACCGTGTCCACACCCCTCCTGTCCGTCACCGTGTCCACACCCCTCCCTGTCCGTCACCGTGTCCACACCCCTCCTGTCCGTCACTGTGTCCACACCCCTCCTGTCCGTCACTGTGTCCACACCCCCTCCTGTCCGTCACTGTGTCCACACCCCTCCTGTCCGTCACTGTGTCCACACCCCCTCCTGTCCGTCACTGTGTCCACACCCCTCCTGTCCGTCACTGTGTCCACACCCCTCCTGTCCGTCACTGTGTCCACACCCCTCCTGTCCGTCACTGTGTCCACACCCCTCCTGTCCGTCACTGTGTCCACACCCCTCCTGTCCGTCACTGTGTCCACACCCCTCCTGTCCGTCACTGTGTCCACACCCCTCCTGTCCATCACCGTGTCCGCTCCTCTCCTGTCCATCACCGTGTCCACACCCCTCCTGTCCATCACCGTGTCCACTCCTCTCCTGTCCATCACCGTGTCCACACCCCTCCTGTCCATCACCGTGTCCACACCCCTCCTGTCCATCACTGTGTCCACACCCCTCCTGTCCATCACTGTGTCCACACCCCTCCTGTCCATCACCCCGTCCACACCCCTCCTGTCCATCACTGTGTCCACACCCCTCCTGTCCATCACCCCGTCCACATCTCTTCCTGCCTCTTTATCTATGAGGCCATGTTTTACACGTTTACACCGGAGCAGAGAGAAGCCCTTGTAGATATCACCGGCTGAGATACTTTGTTCTGGGCAGTTAACAAGACATAAATGAGGAGGTCGCCCTCCTTCCTGCAAACCTCCTGCTGACCACAGCGGATTAGCCCAACGCGGCTGCACAGCCAACCAGTGAGATCAAATGCTGCAAAATAATAGCGTGCTTACCGCAGGGACCGGTGTCCATTAATCACCGCCATCAAATTATTTTTCTGGGTATTAATGACCTGACGGCAATGCCTCATTATAGCGGAAAGGGGGGGGGCGAGGGGGGGGTACACAGAGCAATAACAGAACTATAAATATAGAAGTTCTGGAAAAGAACAAAATCATCATGATGGATTCATCAGCGTGGAGATCTATCTATCTATCTATCTATCTATCTATCATCTATCTCTCTATCTATCGCTCTCATATCTACCGCTATCTTTGTGGCTGTTGTTGGGTGCTGTCCTGTATACTGGAGAACTTTGCCCCTCTCCAGTTACAGATTTATCCACTTATTGCCCCCGGGGGGATCATTTATATTTGTATTATAGGAAAGTCATGAAATGATTTCATAAATTCAAAATAAGAGACGGGGATGACGGTGGCGGTGACACATCGGACCAGCGCACGCCCCTGTTTAGTCTGTCTTTCTTAAATGGATTTAAATTGGGGATAATAGCTGGGTGTAGGTGCCTGTCACCATGACATGAGGTCTGAGGCACTCCGGAACCTCCGACCTCGTGCCCAGTCCTCTGGAGTCTACAGAGAATCCTCTACAGTAAGGACATCATCACACATAGAGGTGGAGGTGCAGTTAAAAACGTATATATACCATTAGACCTGTAGTATGGTGTCGGTACTATATATACCATTAGACCTGCAGTATGGTGTCGGTATTATATATACCATTAGTCCTGCAGTATGGTGTCGGTGCTATATATATAATTAGACCTGCAGTATGGTGGTACTATATATACCATTAGACCTGTAGTATGGTGTCGGTGCTATATATACCATTAGACCTGCAGTATGGTGTCGGTACTATATATACCATTAGTCCTGCAGTATGGTGTCGGTGCTATATATACCATTAGACCTGCAGTATGGTGTCGGTACTATATATACCATTAGTCCTGCAGTATGGTGTCGGTGCTATATATACCATTAGACCTGTAGTATGGTGTCGGTATTATATATACCATTAGACCTGTAGTATGGTGTCGGTACTATATATACCATTAGACCTGTAGTATGGTGTCGGTACTATATATACCATTAGACCTGTAGTATGGTATCGGTACTATATATACTATTAGTCCTGCAGTATGGTGTCGGTACTATATATACCATTAGTCCTGCAGTATGGTGTCAGTACTATATATATATAATTAGTCCTGCAGTATGGTGTCTGTACTATATATACCATTAGACCTGTAGTATGGTGTCTGTACTATATATACCATTAGACCTGCAGTATGGTGTCGGTATTATATATACTATTAGACCTGTAGTATGGTGTCGGTACTGTATATACCATTAGACCTGCAGTATGGTGTCGGTACTGTATATACCATTAGACCTGCAGTATGGTGTCGGTACTATATACCATTAGTACTGCAGTATGGTGTCGGTATTATATATACTATTAGACCTGTAGTATGGTGTCGGTACTATATATATAATTAGACCTGCAGTATGGTGTCTGTACTATATATATAATTAGACCTGCAGTATGGTGTTGGTACTATATATACCATTAGTCCTGCAGTATGGTGGTACTATATATACCATTAGACCTGCAGTATGGTGTCTGTACTATATATATAATTAGACCTGCAGTATGGTGTCGGTACTATATATACCATTAGTCCTGCAGTATGGTGTCTGTACTATATATACCATTAGACCTGTAGTATGGTGTCGGTATTATATACTATTAGACCTGTAGTATGGTGTCGGTACTGTATATACCATTAGACCTGCAGTATGGTGTCGGTACTATATATACCATTAGACCTGCAGTATGGTGTCGGTACTATATATACCATTAGACCTGCAGTATGGTGTCGGTACTATATATACCATTAGACCTGCAGTATGGTGTCGGTACTATATATACCATTAGACCTGCAGTATGGTGTCGGTATTATATATACCATTAGACCTGCAGTATGGTGTTGGTACTATATATATATATATATATATATATAATTAGTCCTGCAGTATGGTGTCTGTACTATATATACCATTAGACCTGCAGTATGGTGTCGGTACTATATATATAATTAGACCTGCAGTATGGGGTCGGTACTATATATACCATTAGACCTGCAGTATAGTGTCGGTACTATATATATAAGTAGACCTGTAGTATGGTGTCGGTACTATATATATAATTAGACCTGCAGTATGGTGTCGGTACTATATATACCATTAGTCCTGCAGTATGGTGTCTGTACTATATATACCATTAGACCTGCAGTATGATGTCAGTACTATATATACCATTAGACCTGCAGTATGGTGTCGGTACTATATATACCATTAGTCCTGCAGTATGGTGTCTGTACTATATATACCATTAGTCCTGTAGTATGGTGTCCGTACTATATATACCATTAGTCCTGCAGTATGGTGTCGGTACTATATATATAATTAGACCTGCAGTATGGTGTCGGTACTATATATACCATTAGACCTGCAGTATGGTGTCGGTACTATATATACCATTAGACCTGCAGTATGGTGTCGGTACTATATATACCATTAGACCTGCAGTATGGTGTCGGTACTGTATATACCATTAGTCCTGCAGTATGGTGTCGGTACTATATATACCATTAGTCCTGTAGTATGGTGTCGGTGCTATATATACCATTAGATCTGCAGTATGGTGTCCGTACTATATATACCATTAGTCCTGCAGTATGGTGTCGGTACTATATATATAATTAGACCTGCAGTATGGTGTCGGTAGTATATATACCATTAGACCTGCAGTATGGTGTCGGTACTGTATATACCATTAGTCCTGCAGTATGGTGTCGGTACTATATATACCATTAGTCCTGTAGTATGGTGTCGGTGCTATATATACCATTAGATCTGCAGTATGGTGTCCGTACTATATATACCATTAGTCCTGCAGTATGGTGTCGGTACTATATATATAATTAGACCTGCAGTATGGTGTCGGTAGTATATATACCATTAGACCTGCAGTATGGTGTCGGTACTATATATATAATTAGTCCTGCAGTATGGTGTCGGTACTATATATATAATTAGTCCTGCAGTATGGTGTCGGTACTATATATACCATTAGACCTGCAGTATGGTGTCGGTACTATATATATAATTAGTCCTGCAGTATGGTGTCGGTACTATATATATAATTAGTCCTGCAGTATGGTGTCGGTACTATATATATAATTAGACCTGCAGTATGGTGTCGGTACTATATATATAATTAGTCCTGCAGTATGGTGTCGGTACTATATATATAATTAGACCTGCAGTATGGTGTCGGTACTATATATATAATTAGACCTGCAGTATGGTGTCGGTACTATATATATAATTAGTCCTGCAGTATGGTGTCGGTACTATATATATAATTAGTCCTGCAGTATGGTGTCGGTACTATATATTTAATTAGTCCTGCAGTATGGTGTCGGTACTATATATACCATTAGTCCTGCAGTATGGTGTCTGTACTATATATACCATTAGACCTGTAGTATGGTGTCGGTACTATATATATAATTAGTCCTGCAGTATGGTGTCGGTACTATATACACTCACCGGCCACTTTATTAGGTACACCTGTCCAACTGCTCGTTAACACTTAATTTCTAATCAGCCAATCACATGGCGGCAACTCAGTGCATTTAGGCATGTAGACATGGTCAAGACAATCTCCTGCAGTTCAAACCGAGCATCAGTATGGGGAAGAAAGGTGATTTGAGTGCCTTTGAACGTGGCATGGTTGTTGGTGCCAGAAGGGCTGGTCTGAGTATTTCAGAAACTGCTGATCTACTGGGATTTTCACGCACAACCATCTCTAGGGTTTACAGAGAATGGTCCGAAAAAGAAAAAACATCCAGTGAGCGGCAGTTCTGTGGGCGGAAATGCCTTGTTGATGCCAGAGGTCAGAGGAGAATGGGCAGACTGGTTCGAGCTGATAGAAAGGCAACAGTGACTCAAATTGCCACCCGTTACAACCAAGGTAGGCAGAAGAGCATCTCTGAACGCACAGTACGTCGAACTTTGAGGCAGATGGGCTACAGCAGCAGAAGACCACACCGGGTGCCACTCCTTTCAGCTAAGAACAGGAAACTGAGGCTACAATTTGCACAAGCTCATCGAAATTGGACAGTAGAAGATTGGAAAAACGTTGCCCGGTCTGATGAGTCTCGCTTTCTGCTGCGACATTCGGATGGTAGGGTCAGAATTTGGCGTCAACAACATGAAAGCATGGATCCATCCTGCCTTGTATCAACGGTTCAAGCTGGTGGTGGTGGTGTCATGGTGTGGGGAATATTTTCTTGGCACTCTTTGGGCCCCTTGGTACCAATTGAGCATCGTTGCAACGCCACAGCCTACCTGAGTATTGTTGCTGACCATGTCCATCCCTTTATGTCCACAATGTACCCAACATCTGATGGCTACTTTCAGCAGGATAATGCGCCATGTCATAAAGCTGGAATCATCTCAGACTGGTTTCTTGAACATGACAATGAGTTCACTGTACTCAAATGGCCTCCACAGTCACCAGATCTCAATCCAATAGAGCATCTTTGGGATGTGGTGGAACGGGAGATTCGCATCATGGATGTGCAGCCGACAAATCTGCGGCAACTGTGTGATGCCATCATGTCAATATGGACCAAAATCTCTGAGGAATGCTTCCAGCACCTTGTTGAATCTATGCCACGAAGAATTGAGGCAGTTCTGAAGGCAAAAGGGGGTCCAACCCGTTACTAGCATGGTGTACCTAATAAAGTGGCCGGTGAGTGTATATAATTAGACCTGCAGTATGGTGTCGGTACTATATATATAATTAGACCTGCAGTATGGTGTCGGTGCTATATATACCATTAGACCTGTAGTATGGTGTCGGTACTATATATACCATTAGACCTGTAGTATGGTGTCGGTGCTATATATACCATTAGATCTGCAGTATGGTGTCGGTACTATATATATAATTAGACCTGCAGTATGGTGTCAGTGCTATATATACCATTAGACCTGTAGTATGGTGTTGGTGCTATATATACCATTAGACCTGCAGTATGGTGTCGGTACTATATATACCATTAGACCTGCAGTATGGTGTCGGTGCTATATATACCATTAGATCTGCAGTATGGTGTCGGGTACTATATATACCATTAGACCTGTAGTATGGCGTCGGTGCTATATATACCATTAGACTGCAGTATGGTGTCGGGTACTATATATATAATTAGACCTGCAGTATGGTGTCAGGGCTTATATACATTAGACTGCAGTATGGTGTCGGTACTATACCATTAGACCTGCAGTATGGTGTCAGTGCTATATATACCATTAGACCTGCCAGTATGGTGTCGGTACTATATATACCATTAGACCTGCAGTATGGTGTCGGTACTATATATACCATTAGACCTGCAGTATGGTGTCTCGGTACTATATATACCATTAGACCTGTAGTATGGTGTCGGGTACTATATATACCATTAGACCTGCAGTATGGTGTCGGTACTATATATACCATTAGACCTGTAGTATGGTGTCGGTACTATATATATAATTAGACCTGCAGTATGGTGTCGGTACTATATATACCATTAGGCCTGTAGTATGGTGTCGGTACTATATATACCATTAGACCTGCAGTATGGTGTCGGTACTATATATACCATTAGATCTGCAGTATGGTGTCGGTACTATATATATAATTAGACCTGCAGTATGGTGTCGGTACTATATATACCATTAGACCTGTAGTATGGTGTCGGTGCTATATATACCATTAGACCTGTAGTATGGTGTCGGTACTATATATACCATTAGACCTGCAGTATGGTGTCGGTGCTATATATACCATTAGATCTGCAGTATGGTGTCGGTACTATATATACCATTAGACCTGTAGTATGGCGTCGGTGCTATATATACCATTAGACCTGTAGTATGGTGTCGGTACTATATATACCATTAGACCTGCAGTATGGTGTCGGTACTATATATACCATTAGACCTGCACTATGGTGTCGGTACTATATATACCATTAGACCTGTAGTGGTCCGGCACTTCAGTGATTCAGTGTCCATGATGGGGGGAGTTGTCCTGATATCCTCTTCCTTGCGGACCAGGCAGGTGATGGGCTTGCGGTTGTTCCTCAGCGCTGTCTCCCGCGGGTGACGCCCGCCCGGTAATGACACATAAGTGCATAACTTCATTTAGTTAAATATTAAATCCCGTTATATCATCCGCCGGCGTTTTACCATCGCTCATTATTATCCTTCAGAACAAGCACCAGCGGGTTAACCAGCCGCCGATTACAAATTAACTAGTCTGCGGGTTGATGATTAACCCTGTACTAGACACAATCTTCTGCTGGCCACAATTAATACCTGCTGTTACCAGTCCCAGCGCTGGTGTGCGGCCCGCCAGCCCCTAGCAGAATGGCCGCTGCAGGTAGGTAAAACCCCCACTTGTCACAGGGAGCAGCAGGGCATCCACACCTGACGGGGGCACTCATCCGACCGTCACCTGCACCTCCAGGGTCCATGACGCCTGAGTGAACGGGCACCAGTAACCGCGAGCGGTCGACTTTTCTTGCCACTTCTCTGATTTGAATGACTTGGTTTCCTGCTTGAGTTTCTTTCTGATCAGAGAAGGTGGAGATCCTCGGATCTCTGACACCGTGATCCTATGTAGGCCGGGTTGTCAGAGCTATAAGATGCCGCAGACAGGTGGATCATACGAGCGTTGTGTTCTGTTATCTACTGGAACCCATTCATGCAAATCCCGGGCCCAGTACTCTGTATATGAAGTGGAGACTGCTTCTTTCTAACAGGTTAAGGCAAATTCATGCATGCTGTCAGTGAATGGAAGCCTGGACAAGACTGAATACTTCTACCAGCTGAGGTTACAGCGTATCAGATAGGGTTAGGGTTATCAGGACTGGAGAGAGATACTGTAAGTCCTCAGCTGTGTGAGCACGAAGAAATCTGCAGATATGGGAGGTATTCTCACCAGTAACAGTGATGGAGGCTGCTCTTCTGTGTAAGATATGGAGGTGTTCTCACCACTAACAGTGATGGAGGCTGCTCTTCTGTGTAAGATATGGAGGTATTCTCACCACTAACAGTGATGGAGGCTGCTCTTCTGTATAAGATATAGGAGGTGTTCTCACCACTAACAGTGATGGAGGCTGCTCTACTGTATAAGATATAGGAGGTGTTCTCACCACTAACAGTGATGGAGGCTGCTCTTCTGTATAAGATATAGGAGGTGTTCTCACCAGTAACAGTGATGGAGGCTGCTCTTCTGTGTAAGATATGGAGGTGTTCTCACCACTAACAGTGATGGAGGCTGCTCTTCTGTGTAAGATATGGAGGTATTCTCACCACTAACAGTGATGGAGGCTGCTCTTCTGTATAAGATATAGGAGGTGTTCTCACCACTAACAGTGATGGAGGCTGCTCTACTGTATAAGATATAGGAGGTGTTCTCACCACTAACAGTGATGGAGGCTGCTCTTCTGTATAAGATATAGGAGGTGTTCTCACCACTAACAGTGATGGAGGATGCTCTTCTGTATAAGATATGGAGGTATTCTCACCACTAACAGTGATGGAGGCTGCTCTTCTGTGTAAGATATGGAGCTGTTCTCACCACTAACAGTGATGGAGGCTGCTCTTCTGTATAAGATATAGGAGGTGTTCTCACCATTAACAGTGATGGAGGCTGCTCTTCTGTATAAAATATAGGAGGTGTTCTCACCACTAACAGTGATGGAGGCTGCTCTTCTGTGTAAGATATGGAGGTGTTCTCACCACTAACAGTGATGGAGGCTGCTCTTCTGTGTAAGATATAGGAGGTGTTCTCACCACTAACAGTGATGGAGGCTGCTCTTCTGTGTAAGATATGGAGCTGTTCTCACCACTAACAGTGATGGAGGCTGCTCTTCTGTGTAAGATATGGAGCTGTTCTCACCACTAACAGTGATGGAGGCTGCTCTTCTGTATAAGATATAGGAGGTGTTCTCACCACTAACAGTGATGGAGGCTGCTCTACTGTATAAGATATAGGAGGTGTTCTCACCACTAACAGTGATGGAGGCTGCTCTTCTGTATAAGATATAGGAGGTGTTCTCACCACTAACAGTGATGGAGGATGCTCTTCTGTATAAGATATGGAGGTATTCTCACCACTAACAGTGATGGAGGCTGCTCTTCTGTGTAAGATATGGAGCTGTTCTCACCACTAACAGTGATGGAGGCTGCTCTTCTGTATAAGATATAGGAGGTGTTCTCACCATTAACAGTGATGGAGGCTGCTCTTCTGTATAAAATATAGGAGGTGTTCTCACCACTAACAGTGATGGAGGTTGCTCTTCTGTGTAAGATATGGAGGTGTTCTCACCACTAACAGTGATGGAGGCTGCTCTTCTGTGTAAGATATAGGAGGTGTTCTCACCACTAACAGTGATGGAGGCTGCTCTTCTGTGTAAGATATAGGAGGTGTTCTCACCACTAACAGTGATGGAGGCTGCTCTTCTGTATAAGATATAGGAGGTGTTCTCACCACTAACAGTGATGGAGGCTGCTCTTCTGTGTAAGATATAGGAGGTGTTCTCACCACTAACAGTGATGGAGGCTGCTCTTCTGTGTAAGATATGGAGCTGTTCTCACCACTAACAGTGATGGAGGCTGCTCTTCTGTGTAAGATATGGAGCTGTTCTCACCACTAACAGTGATGGAGGCTGCTCTTCTGTATAAGATATAGGAGGTGTTCTCACCATTAACAGTGATGGAGGCTGCTCTTCTGTGTATGATATAGGAGGTATTCTCACCAGTAACAGTGATGGAGGCTGCTCTTCTGTATAAGATATAGGAGGTGTTCTCACCATTAACAGTGATGGCGGCTGCTCCTCTGTGTAAAACACGGAGGTATTCTCACCACTAACAGTGATGGAGGCTGCTCTTTTGTATAAGATATAGGAGGTATTCTCACCAGTAACAATGATGGAGGCTGGTCTCCTGTGTATGATATATGACATATTCTCACCAGTAACAGTGATGGAGGCCGCTCTTCAGTGTAACATACGGAGGTATTCTCACCATTAACAGTGATGGAGGTTGCTCTTCTGTGTAAGATATGGAGCTATTCTCACCAGTCACAGTGATGGAAGCTGCTCTTGTGTGTATGATACAGGAGATATTCTCATCAGTAAGTGATGGAGGACGTTCTTCTATATATAGTACAGAAGGTATTTTCACCAGTAACAGTGGTGCCTGCTGACATTACCGTGAAATACCATAGCTGCCGGCGATTGTGGCTTCAGTGTTACTACTGCTCAGTTTAATGCAGTGTTGGAGGACGGCTGGAGTAATTGCATTAATAAATCCTCACTATTGTGTTCCTTCCCCTTTAATTATCCTCTAGGAGCTGCTCCTAATTATTTTGACTGCCGGTTTCTGTTTCTGTTAATATCGACCTTTCCGCCCGATACAACCGCGAAGGAGAATCCCCGTGTAGCGCGTAGAGCGAGCACTGATTGTGTTCAAACAGAAGTTTGACTTGTGCTCAGGTAATGACAGGCAGAGTTGGCGGAGCCCCAGGAGCAGGTGCGGAGGTTATGGGGGTGGGATGAGAGGGGTTAAGTAGCAGTGCGGCTCTGCGCTGTGCTCAGCAGAGCCGGCTTTGTTTGCCGTGATTCCAGCTCTGCATTAACATTTTAATAATTAGACGGCTTGGAATGTGCAGGAGCCAATCAGAGGCGAGACGCAGGTCACGTTATCTGATTGCCTGGTGAAATGATTGTATGATGGTGATTACCTGTTTACTGATAGAGCGAGAGAACAAACAGTCTGCAGCGAGCGCCGCGCTCATCCCAGGAACAATTACACACAATTATCTCTCTCATTATAGTCTGTGATTAACACCACGTGCAGGGACCCGGGAGAGCACCGCACGCTTTGTTCTTGCTGGAAAGGTATGAAGAGGGATGTGTAGGAGGTCTGGGCGGCCCGGCAGGAGGACAACCTGTAGGAGATATTCAGTCCCATTTATCTAGAGCTCGCTGATATCCCTGCACTTTGTGAGCGACGCTACCTGTTCACATGAAAGGACCGAGTATTCAAATACAGAAATACAGCAGCACTTTAGTGACTTCATTCATTCAGTGGTGGTGTACACAGTGTGACGCTCTAGCTCATGGGCCCCGGAACGTAAAAGACAGAAGAATGACCGCTGCACTCCTACAGTAGAGTTCAGATTAATAGCAGTCCAACATCATTAACCTGATAAACCACAGTTTTTTGTAGAAGTGATATTTCTACATAGTAGATAAGTGACGTAGAGTAATAGAAAAAAACTGCCCCAACAATCAGGACCTACACACCACTCATCCTGAGTAATAAGAAAAACAGCCCCAACAATCAGGACCTACAGACCACTCATCCTGAGTAATAGAAAAAACTGCCCCAACAATCAGGACCTACATACCACTCATCCTGAGTAATAGAAAAAACAGCCCCAACAATCAGGACCTACACACCACTCATCCTGAGTAATAGAAAAAACAGCCCCAACAATCAGGACCTACACACCACTCATCCTGAGTAATAGAAAAAACAGCCCCAACAATCAGGACCTACACACCACTCATCCTGAGTAATAGAAAAAACAGCCCCAACAATCAGGACCTACACACCACTCATCCTGAGTAATAGAAAAAACAGCCCCAACAATCAGGACCTACACACCACTCATCCTGAGTAATAGAAAAAACAGCCCCAACAATCAGGACCTACACACCACTCATCCTGAGTAATAGAAAAAACAGCCCCAACAATCAGGACCTACACACCACTCATCCTGAGTAATAGAAAAAACAGCCCCAACAATCAGGACCTACACACCACTCATCCTGAGTAATAGAAAAAACAGCCCCAACAATCAGGACCTACATACCACTCATCCTGAGTAATAGAAAAAAAACTGCCCCAACAATCAGGACCTACAGACCACTGATCCTGAGTAATAGAAAAAACAGCCCCAACAATCAGGACCTACACACCACTCATCCTGAGTAATAGAAAAAAAACTGCCCCAACAATCAGGACCTACAGACCACCGATCCTGAGTAATAGAAAAAACAGCCCCAACAATCAGGACCTACAGACCACTCATCCTGAGTAATAGAAAAAAACAGCCCCAACAATCAGGACCTACACACCACTCATCCTGAGTAATAGAAAAAAACAGCCCCAACAATCAGGACCTACACACCACTCATCCTGAGTAATAGAAAAAAAACTGCCCCAACAATCAGGACCTACAGACCACCGATCCTGAGTAATAGAAAAAACAGCCCCAACAATCAGGACCTACAGACCACTCATCCTGAGTAATAGAAAAAAACAGCCCCAACAATCAGGACCTACACACCACTCATCCTGAGTAATAGAAAAAAACAGCCCCAACAATCAGGACCTACACACCACTCATCCTGAGTAATAAGAAAAACAGCCCCAACAATCAGGACCTACATACCACTCATCCTGAGTAATAGAAAAAACTGCCCCAACAATCAGGACCTACAGACCACTGATCCTGAGTAATAGAAAAAACTGCCCCAACAATCAGGACCTACAGACCACTCATCCTGAGTAATAGAAAAAACTGCCCCAACAATCAGGACCTACAGACCACTGATCCTGAGTAATAGAAAAAAACTGCCCCAACAATCAGGACCTACAGACCACCTATCCTGAGTAATAGAAAAAAACTGCCCCAACAATCAGGACCTACACACCACTGATCCTGAGTAATAGAAAAAACTGCCCCAACAATCAGGACCTACACACCACTGATCCTGAGTAATAGAAAAAACTGCCCCAACAATCAGGACCTACACACCACTCATCCTGAGTAATAGAAAAAACTGCCCCAACAATCAGGACCTACAGACCATTCATCTTGAGTAATAGAAAAAACAGCCCCAACAATCAGGACCTACATACCACTCATCCTGAGTAATAGAAAAAACTGCCCCAACAATCAAAATCTACACACCACTAATCCTGAGTAATAGAAAAAACGGCCCCAACAATCAGGACCTACAGACCACTGATCCTGAGTAATAGAAAAAAACTGCCCCAACAATCAGGACCTACACACCACTCATCCTGAGTAATAAGAAAAACAGCCCCAACAATCAGGACCTACACACCACTCATCCTGAGTAATAGAAAAAACTGCCCCAACAATCAGGACCTACAGACCACCGATCCTGAGTAATAGAAAAAAACTGCCCCAACAATCAGGACCTACAGACCACCGATCCTGAGTAATAGAAAAAAACTGCCCCAACAATCAGGACCTACAGACCACCGATCCTGAGTAATAGAAAAAAACTGCCCCAACAATCAGGACCTACACACCACTGATCCTGAGTAATAGAAAAAAACTGCCCCAACAATCAGGACCTACACACCACTGATCCTGAGTAATAGAAAAAAACTGCCCCAACAATCAGGACCTACATACCACTCATTCTCAGTAATAGAAAAAAACAAACCCGAACAATCCTGCTATAATCGGAAGATGATATCAAACAAATGATTCCCTCCAGAAAGCTGAGCGAAGATCTGAAGATACCAGTAAGTCCTGCTACAATGAGAAGATGATTATATCAAGTCAATGCTCACCTCCAGAAAGATGAAAGTCACCAGTGAGCACTGCTACAATGAGAAGACGATGAAGTGAAACCAATGATCACCTCCAGAAAGATGAGAGAAGATCTGAAGATACCAGTGAACAATGCTACAACCAGAAGACGATGGAGTGAAGCCAAGTAATCAGCAAGAACTTCCCACAAAGTCCTGAAGAGGTTAAAATTTGCCAAGGAACACACTGACTGGCCGAAAGAAAAATGGAGCATCAGTCTGTGGACTGATGAGAGCAGAATTCTTCTTTTTAGGTCGTTTGACCGCAGACGTGCCCCAAGCACTGAATTCAAGCTACAGTCCACTGTGAAGACAGTAAAGCATGAAATCCTGATAGGATGTGTCTCGTATGGTGTTTCTGGGCCTATTTATTGCATACGAGGGATCATGGATCGGTGTGAATATATCAGAATACTGGAGGAGATCATGCTGTCCTATTCCGAAGAAGAAATGCCCTTTGAATGGATTTCAAGAAGACAATGATCCTCTAACAGCATCTTGGTTACAGACAAACAGGATTGAGGTAATGGGGCGGCCGTCCAATGCCCGGACCTTGGTCCCATAGAGAACTTCTGGGGTGACCTAAAATAGGCAGTTTTTGAGGCAAAACCCAAAAATGCAGAAGAACTGTGGAGTGTAGTCCAATCATACTGGACTGAAGACCTGTTCGGAGGGGCCAGAAGTTGGTGGACTTCATGCAACACAGAAGTAAAGACGCTCACGATGGTGATGCCGCTAAATATCACTCCAGTCATTCAGCATAAAGTGAAATCTCAAACAGTTTTTCAGTTTATACATTAAATTTTTGAGTTTTTATAGAAAAATGCTGGCACTGCTATTTTTTTGAACAGCCTAATATTACTTCTTTACGTTCTGTGAGGGATTAACAGAAACTGGAGAAATGTTCTCGTGTTGATTTGGAGTTGAATGTGAAGTGTTTCCAGGGCATTTATGGAAAGAAGACGTATTAGAAGGTTTTTGTGTTTTATTTGCCTTTTTAATCTCACTGCTATTTTTGAACACTACTGTAGTTGTCATCAAAAAGACTGCGGTCGAAACGTCGCAATGGTTGGTGAATAAACTCAGATTTACGGTTTGAAGACAGCTAGTTCATAGTGTCTGGCCCCCAGCAGCACAATGAACTTCTATAGGGTGGGACTGGGTGACATATACTCCACAACATCAGTCAACAGCTCCTGATGAGTATCCACATACCACTGACACTATAGATGGAGATCTGTCCCTATATGTGGATGTATTAGAAGATGGATAGAGGCCAGTGCAGTGTGTGAATGCAGTTCTGCTTCAAGTAGACGGTTTCTAATGGTCTTGGCCGTCCCTGCAGGGACTCCTGCAGAATTTTTTGATGCCGTGGCCGTCCTGTGAGATACACCAGCAGCAAGTGAGCACCCAGCACCCTCTCTGTGTGTGAGTGTCCTCCTCTCACCACTGTCCATACCACCGATGCACTACGGGATCTTCTCCAAGTCCTTCTGATAACCATCAGCTTCTCGAACGACAGACAAAAACAACAGTGAAAACAGACAAAAAGCTACAATGATGACAGACAAAAAACATCAGTGATGACAAACAGCTTCAACAGCAATGACAGACAAAAACTGCAACAATGACATAAAAAACTGCAACAATGACATAAAAAACTGCAACAATGACATAAAAAACTACAACAGTGATGACATAAAAACTACAATAGTGATGACATAAAAACTACAATAGTGATGACAGAAAAAAAAACTACAGCAGCAAAGACAGACAAAAAACGGTGATGACAGAAGAAAAAACATACAAAAGTGATCACAAAAAAAAAAACAACAACAGTGATGACAGATAAAAAGTGCAGCATCTGTATGTAAAGAAAGGATCTTGGAAGTTTGATCACCACAGGTAACGCCCCCCAGTATCGCCAGATTGTAAAATAGGCTTTTTAGCATTCTAGTTATTTTTGTTGTTTTATTTTACAGTGTAGATTATATCCCCCGGTATGTGGAGTAATATTACCTCTGGTATACGGATGAAGATACAGACAGATATATAGGTGATATACCCCGGTATTTGGAGTGATATTACCTCCAGTATACGGATGAAGATACAGACAGATATATAGTTGATATACCCCGGTATTTGGAGCGATATTACCTCCAGTATACAGATGAAGATACAGGCAGATATATAGTTGATATACCCCGGTATTTGAAGTGATATTACCTCCAGTATATGGATGAAGATACAGACAGATATATAGGTGATATACCCCGGTGTTTGGAGTGATATTACCTCCAGTATATGGATGAAGATACAGGCAGATATATAGGCGATATACCCCGGTGTTTGAAGTGATATTACCTCCAGTATATGGATGAAGATACAGGCAGATATATAGGTGATATACCCCGGTATTTGGAGTGATATTACCTCCAGTATACAGATGAAGATACAGATATATAGTTGATATACCCCGGTATTTGGAGCGATATTACCTCCAGTATATGGATGAAGATACAGGCAGATATATAGTTGATATACCCCGGTATTTGAAGTGATATTACCTCCAGTATATGGATGAAGATACAGACAGATATATAGTTGATATACCTCAGTATGTGGAGTGATATTACCTCCAGTATACGGATGAAGATACAGACAGATATATAGGTGATATACCCCGGTGTTTGGAGTAATATTACCTCCAGTATACGGATGAAGATACAGACAGATATATAGGTGATATACCCCGGTGTTTGGAGTAATATTACCTCCAGTATACGGATGAAGATACAGACAGATATATAGGTGATATACCCCGGTATTTGGAGTGATATTACCTCCAGTATACAGATGAAGATACAGGATACGTAGGATATATAACACACATTGTATATGTATGGAGATGTACCCCAATACTATGGCCATACAGCACAATAGAGGGGAGATAATAGTGACCTATATTGTGTTCCATTAAATGAAATAACTATCTGTTCTGTCTAATGGCGCTAATGATGTGTGCAGCTTCTCGCCATGATTCCTCGCCGGAGATGAACGTGACATGTATTCCTCCTCCATGAATGAATGCTTGAAGTAATTATGGGGTACGCTGAGTGGAATTAGGCAGTGTCTTCAGCACATGAACACCACCACACAGCACCCTGTTATTAAATCACAGGCTTTCCAGACTCATGAGAACATCTTATACCTGAATTCCTCCATTTACACAATGTCAACCTTATATAATCTGCAGGTAGCTGAAATAATAAAGGGGTGCGGCGAGAAAGCACCCACAAAAGGGAAGTGCACCCATGTAATGTGGGGAGATAGGCGGCTGGAAATGGGGTTCATCTGCAGTGTCTGCCAGCCTCTCACCAACACTATGGGAGGATATCCTCCTCCAGCCGCATGTTCACATCCAAATTTTATTTTATGTGTGACGGGTTTTCTTCTTTACAGAGAGTTCCTAAGTGAGGATAAAAACACCAGAAGAAGGAAAATCATCATTGCTCATATGCTCCATGTATCCATCATTGATTTCTTGTATCATAGACTCCATCATTACTCCATCTTGTATCATAGACTCCATCATTACTCCTTCTCCTCCTCTTGTATCATAGACTCCATTATTACTTCTCCCCTCTTGTATCATAGACTCCATCATTACTCCTTCTCCTCCTCTTGTATCATAGACTCCATTATTACTTCTCCCCTCTTGTATCATAGACTCCATCATTACTCCTTCTCCTCCTCTTGTATCATAGACTCCATCATTACTCCTTCTCCCCTCTTGTATCATAGACTCCATCATTACTCCATCTTGTATCATAGACTCCATCATTACTCCTTCTCCTCCTCTTGTATCATAGACTCCATTATTACTTCTCCCCTCTTGTATCATAGACTCCATCATTACTCCTTCTCCTCCTCTTGTATCATAGACTCCATAATTACTCCTTCTCCCCTCTTGTATCATAGACTCCATCATTACTCCTTCTCCTCCTCTTGTATCATAGACTCCATCATTACTCCTTCTCCCCTCTTGTATCATAGACTCCATCATTACTCCATCTTGTATCATAGACTCCATCATTACTCCTTCTCCTCCTCTTGTATCATAGACTCCATTATTACTTCTCCCCTCTTGTATCATAGACTCCATCATTACTCCTTCTCCTCCTCTTGTATCATAGACTCCATAATTACTCCTTCTCCCCTCTTGTATCATAGACTCCATCATTACTCCTTCTCCTCCTCTTGTATCATAGACTCCATCATTACTCCTTCTCCCCCCCTTGTATCATAGACTCCATCATTACTCCTTCTCCCCCTTGTATCATAGACTTCATCATTACTCCTTCTCCTCCTCTTGTATCATAGACTTCATCATTACTCCTTCTCCTCCTCTTGTATCATAGACTTCATCATTACTCCTTCTCCTCCTCTTGTATCATAGACTTCATCATTACTCCTTCTCCTCCTCTTGTATCATAGACTCCATCATTACTCCTTCTCCCCTCTTGTATCATAGACTCCATCATTACTCCTTCTCCTCCTCTTGTATCATAGACTCCATCATTACTCCTTCTCCCCTCTGTATCATAGACTCCATCATTACTCCTTCTCCTCCTCTTGTATCATAGACTCCATCATTACTCCTTCTCCTCCTCTTGTATCATAGACTCCATCATTACTCCTTCTCCCCCCTTGTATCATAGACTCCATCATTACTCCTTCTCCCCCTTGTATCATAGACTTCATCATTACTCCTTCTCCTCCTCTTGTATCATAGACTTCATCATTACTCCTTCTCCTCCTCTTGTATCATAGACTTCATCATTACTCCTTCTCCTCCTCTTGTATCATAGACTTCATCATTACTCCTTCTCCTCCTCTTGTATCATAGACTCCATCATTACGCCTTCTCCTCCTCTTGTATCATAGACTCCATCATTACTCCTTCTCCTCCTCTTGTATCATAGACTCCATCATTACTTGTTCTCCCCCTCTTGTATCATAGATTCCATCATTACTCCTTCTCTGTCTTCTATCATAGACTTCATCATTACTCCTTCTCCCCCTCTTGTATCATAGATTCCACCATTATTTGCAGCACCTCGCGGGTGTGTATGAAGCACGGCATCCTCTCCAGTCTTCTCTATATCATCTGATTGCTCAGGGGCCGGTGACCGTTACTTTTTTGAATGAACATTCTTGGGTTTTACTGTTGTGACATGTGAGGTTTAATACAACAGGGACTCCTGTAAATATCATCCCCTCTTTCACTTTTATCAAGGTTGTTGTGATTTGGAGTCCTATTATGTAGACACCGGAGGGTTTATTGTATAGAGAGTGTTTATTATATAGACACAGGAGGGTTTATTATATAGACACTGGGGGGTTTATTATATAGACATCGGAGGGTTTATTACATAGACACCAGAGGGTTTAGTTTATATAGAGGGTTTATTATATAGACACTGGAGGGTTTATTATATATACACCAGAGGGTTTATTATATAGAGAGTGTTTATTATATAGACATAGGAGGGTTTGTTATATACAGATAGTTTATTATACAGACACCGGGGGGTTTATTGTATAGAGAGGGTTTATTATATAAACACTGGGGGGGGGGTTTATTTTATAGACACCGGAGGTTTTATTTTATAGACACTGGAGGTTTTATTATATAGACACACCGGAGAGTTTATTATATTGAGATGGTTTATTATGTAGACACTAGGGGGTTTATTATATAGACACTGGAGGGTTTATTATATAGAGGGGTTTATTATACAGACATGGTGGGTTTATTGTATAGAGAGGGTTTATTATATGACAAGGGGGAGTTATTAATCAGACATCAGGGAGGTTTGTTGTATACAGAAGGTTTATTATATAGATACTGGACGGTTTATTATATAGACTATATAGACGCCACGCTGGGTTTTATATAGACATTGGTTATTACATAAACACCATTATATAGACACCGGAGGGTTTGTTATATAGAGGTTTATCATATAGACACCGAAGGGTATTTATTATATCGACACTAGAGGGTTTATTACATAGTTATCAGGGAGTTTTATTATGTAGACACAAGAGGGTGTATTATTTAGATAATGGGAGGTTTATTATATAAACACCTGAGGGTTTATTATATAGATAGTGGGGGGTTTATGATATAGACACCAGGGGTTTTATCATATAGATAAAGCTAGGTTTATGTTATATTTGTAGTAGTGCTGCGCTCTTCATGCAGCAGCCCTCATACATGACATGCGATCCTGGTAGCTGGATGATGTGATTCTTCGTGGCTCGTGTTCCTGACGTTTCGGATCTTATATGAATATTCAGTGTCGTCTCCTCGGGCGCCCAGTGTGCGGAGATGAAAGCGCTGCGTTAAGTCTATATTTATACTTGTGTGTGTTTGTTATTGCTGTTCGATGTGATGTCTTCAAAGCCGTCGCTCATCTCTCAGATGGAAAAACAAGAAGTTGTGCCATTGCCTACATGACATTAGAGCCTAACCCCCCCACCCCAGCCATCTCCTGGCACCGCTGCCTCAGCTCTTGGCAAATACAATAAGAAAGCGTCGGGATGGATGCAAATATGCGGCTTCTGAATGCCAATATTTGCAATATTCATGGAAACCATGAAAAATAACGACAGCAGGAGATCCCATTCACCAAGCCAGGAGCAGAGCTTCAAAACCGCCCCCGGTCCACCACACCCAGGCCTGGAACGGCTGAGGAGCGCGGAGGGTCGCAGGACGCGGTCACGCATTGTCTTCTGCTGCCTTCTTGCCGCTGCCCTCGATTTTCACACTTGATGAACTTTTTCCCTTCAGAGCATTTCCTCCCTAGAAAGCAAAAACTCAATAAGTAAACAGCGATTCTGGTGCCAACATTTGCAGAATGTCCAAACGGGCGCCCCCCAAATCACCACTACGCGCTGCCATAGTTTAGGGTTGTGGTGTTTTGATTAGAAATAAACGGTAATCCGATCCTTCCCGTCAGTTGCAGCCGGAGCTGTGGCTGGGGAATCCTCCGCTACTCCGTTCTTCATCTCCCCGGAGCGGTTTCTTCCTCGGATTCCCGCAGCGGATGAGTCTGCAGGTCGGAGGCTTTATAAAGGATGTTTGTCTATTTATCTTCTCGGCTCGGTCTGTGGGTGGCAGATAATGTTGATTTTGGTTTTGTTAAATACTCGGAGGAGATTGTCACATTGTGCGCTGTGACATTCCGGAGGAAGCGCGTTGGATATTCTGGCAGTAATCAGATGTAATTACAATGGAGCTCCTCGTTTGCTGAGCGCCGCCGTAGCCTGGAGCATCTTATCTCATCTCCTCAATTGTCAGTGTCTGGAGCTGTGAATGTTCTCAGCACCACGCTGGGTGAAAATGGCTTTATTTACAACGTAATGAAGTGTTTACGAGGAGCAACAAAGGGAGATAAGGACGTAATCTTTCCCCGTACAATACCCGGCCGTGTCACTACATCACCAGCCGCCGTGGACTGAAGTCCTCATTCAGATGGGACCATACTATATTATGGGGTCCAGATTTCCACCTCTCTCTGTACCTGCACTCCGGCTGCGACCACTCATGGTTCCAGGCCCGAAGGATGATATCCCATATCAGCCAAGCAGATACCTATCCGCAGACAGCAATTTCAGGGATTCTTACCCCTCATCAGTATAGAGTGGGGTTGTCGTTAGCTGGATGACGAGCCTCATTAGAGGTCCCTAAATTCCTAGTTTAGCTCTCCTCTAGAAGGAAGACTATCCAGTGCCCTGCTGTCTGTTACAGAAGGCCAAGAAGCCCCAAATTCCTGTCTACCATCCGATATGAGAGAGCTAATTTGCATACTTTTTCCCATGTTGCATTGCCTGCCAGTAAGTCTCTTTCTGGGCTCTTGAGCATTCACTGGCAGCAGAAAGCTAATGGAATGTCGCCCCTTACCGACCCAAGGGCCACTTCACGGCCGAGGGTCATCGACCCCAGAATATCTGGACATGTGGTCCAGTGGCCATTATTACCACTGTGACATTCACCCCCAGCCAAGAGCCCCCTGAACTCATTCTTTACAGTGCAGCACCACTCTAGGAAGGTGTGGCAGCTCTGTATGTGAGAGTATAGGACATCACAGCAGAATTCTGACTGTAGCTCTGGAAGGGGCTAGAGTACAAGACATGATGTCTCTGGAGAATTATGACTGCAGCTCTGGAAGTGACTAGAGTACTAGAATTATGACTGCAGCTCTGGAAGTGACTGGAGGATAAGACATGACCGATCAGAATTGTGAGTGCAGCTGTGAATGTGACTGGAGCATATGATGTCACTCAGTATTAGTAGAAAGATTAGTAGTAAGTAAAGCCATCAGTCTCAGCACTGTATGGCGGTGTAACCTGTCAGATGACGCCACTCTGCGCGCATTCTGAGTGTATTTCTGTGAATGAAACATCTGTCACTTTCCTTTGTCACAGGAGCCTCGTGTACAGATGCAGAATTTTTATTTCTGCCTTTTAAATATTTGCCTGACCTTCATATGTATTTACCTTGTCTGTGTGCTGTGGGTGGGGGAGGGGCTCCCGCAGCTCTAGACATGTGTGCATCCTGGGACTATACGGCGTCACCTGCATTTTCGGATTATATGGCGTCACCTGCATCCTGGGATTGTACGGCATTGCTAGAATTTTCTTCATTTTATTTTATCCATATCCACAAAATACAGGAGGTGACATCACTGCTCTCCAGATATCAGTTATATTATACAGGAGGTGACATCACCTCTCTCCAGATATCAGTTATATTATACAGGAGGTGACATCACCTCTCTCCAGATATCAGTTATATTATACAGGAGGTGACATCATCGCTCTCCAGATATCAGTTATATTATACAGGAGGTGACATCAGCGCTCTCCAGATATACAGTATATATACAGGAGGTGACATCAGCGCTCTCCAGATATCAGATATATTATACATTATGACATCATCGCTCTCCAGATATCAGTTATATTATACAGGAGGTGACATCACCGCTCTCCAGATATCAGTTATATTATACAGGAGGTGACATCACTGCTCTCCAGATATCAGTTATATTATACAGGAGGTGATATCACTGCTCTCCAGATATCAGTTATATTATACAGGAGGTGACATCACTGCTCTCCAGATATCAGTTATATTATACAGGAGGTGACATCACCGCTCTCCAGATATCAGTTATATTATACAGGAGGTGACATCACCGCTCTCCAGATATCAGTTATATTATACAGGAGGTGACATCACCGCTCTCCAGATATCAGTTATATTATACAGGAGGTGACATCACCGCTCTCCAGATATCAGTTATATTATACAGGAGGTGACATCACCGCTCTCCAGATATCAGTTATATTATACAGGAGGGTGACATCACCGCTCTCCAGATATCAGTTATATTATACAGGAGGTGACATCACCGCTCTCCAGATATCAGTTATATTATACGGGAGGTGACATCACCGCTCTCCAGATATCAGTTATATTATACGGAGGTGACATCACCGCTCTCCAGATATCAGTTATATTATACGGGAGGTGACATCACCGCTCTCCAGATATCAGTTATATTATACGGGAGGTGACATCAGTGCTCTTCAGATATCAGTTATATTATACAGGAGGTGACATCACCGCTCTCCAGATATCAGTTATATTATACGGGAGGTGACATCACCGCTCTCCAGATATCAGTTATATTATACGGGAGGTGACATCACCGCTCTCCAGATATCAGTTATATTATACAGGAGGTGACATCAGCGCTCTCCAGATATACAGTATATATACAGGAGGTGACATCAGCGCTCTCCAGATATCAGATATATTATACATTATGACATCATCGCTCTCCAGATATCAGTTATATTATACAGGAGGTGACATCACCGCTCTCCAGATATCAGTTATATTATACAGGAGGTGACATCACTGCTCCCCAGATATCAGTTATATTATACAGGAGGTGATATCACTGCTCTCCAGATATCAGTTATATTATACAGGAGGTGACATCACCGCTCTCCAGATATCAGTTATATTATACAGGAGGTGACATCACCGCTCTCCAGATATCAGTTATATTATACAGGAGGTGACATCACCGCTCTCCAGATATCAGTTATATTATACAGGAGGTGACATCACCGCTCTCCCAGATATCAGTTTATATTATACAGGAGGTGACATCACCGCTCTCCAGATATCAGTTATATTATACAGGAGGTGACATCACCGCTCTCCAGATATCAGTTATATTATACGGGAGGTGACATCACCGCTCTCCAGATATCAGTTATATTATACGGGAGGTGACATCACCGCTCTCCAGATATCAGTTATATTATACGGGAGGTGACATCAGTGCTCTTCAGATATCAGTTATATTATACAGGAGGTGACATCACCTGCTCTCCAGATATCAGTTATATTATACAGGAGGTGACATCACCGCTCTCCAGATATCAGTTATATTATACAGGAGGTGACATCACCGCTCTCCAGATATCAGTTATATTATACAGGAGGTGACATCACCGCTCTCCAGATATCAGTTTATATTATACAGGAGGTGACATCACAGCTCTCCAGATATCAGTTATATTATACAGGAGGTGACATCACAGCTCTCCATATATCAGTTATATTATACAGGAGGTGACATCACCGCTCTCCAGATATCAGTTATATATTATAAAGGAGGTGACATCACCGCTCTCCAGATATCAGTTATATTATACAGGAGGTGACATCACCGCTCTCCAGAATATCAGTTATATTATACAGGAGGTGACATCACCGCTCTCCAGATATCAGTTATTTTATACAGGAGGTGACATCACCGCTCTCCAGATATCAGTTATATTATACAGGAGGTGACATCACCGCTCTCCAGATATCAGTTATATTATACAGGAGGTGACATCACCGCTCTCCAGATATCAGTTTAATATTATACAGGAAGGTGACATCACCGCTCTCTCAGATATCAGTTATATTATACAGGAGATGACATCACCGCTCTCCAGATATCAGTTATATTATACAGGAGGTGACATCACCGCTCTCCAGATATCAGTTATATTATACAGGAGGTGACATCACAGCTCTCCAGATATCAGTTATATTATACAGGAGGTGACATCACCGCTCTCCATATATCAGTTATATTATACAGGAGGTGACATCACGGCTCTCTGTCTATCAGTTTCTGTAGCCATCTGTGTAGGCGGTGGGTATTATATCAGCGATCTGTACGCTCTGGGTTCAGCTTTCGTTGCCTGCACCAGTGTAACAGGAGTAGAGGTTCCCGCTTGTTACTGGTCTCAGGTGGATTTCGCCCCCATGGCTCCCGTGCTGTGATGAATTGGGGCAGGTCCTGTGGAAATCTCTTGTTCAGCCCAGATTTCCGACGAATAATGAGAATGACTGAGGGATCGGGGATGTGACGGCTCGCCGGATGTTTTCTGATTATGGAGCATTGTAAGAATTTGTAGCCGGCTCTGGAGCAGTTGTCAGCCCGGCGGTGTCAGAACTGTCCACCCAGAGGCTAAAAATACACACATTAGACCCGCCAGTAAAAATAGAACAAACCCATGCATAATTATCACTCGTCAGCGCCTCGTCCTCAGCAAATCTGCTGCTTTTTTGATTAGGTTTTTCCCTTCTTTTTTCCTGAATTTAAATAATTTTAGATCTTTGTATTTAACTCTTGAGATTCCAGAACAATGTCTGAACAGCTGGATGTGCGTAATCAATGCAAACTGGGGAGTTCATGGCAGTGTCATTTGCAGGTAGACGCTCTGTGCAAGGATAGTGTTATGATCATTTATCTTCATTTTTACTATTTTCACTATATTTTATCATTTGTTATTGTTCTCGTTATTTACGTTAATATTTAATTTTTTTATTTCATAATTTTTTCATATTTTTACGTTTATTTTTTTTTTTTTACGTAAGTATATAATTATTTCATCACCATTTTATAACCTTTGTTATTTTTGTTTATTTCTTTTTTTTATTATATGATTATGTTTTTATGGTTACATTTGTTATTATCATATAATTATTGATCATTTTATCCTTTATCTTTTATTATATTTCTACTTATTGCTTAGTTTCGTCCTTTTATGTGATTTTTTGTGTTAGATCATATACAGTTCTGTTTTTTTTTCACTAAATAAGTTCGATAAGGGCTCACGCACACAAACGTATTTTCTTTTCGCGTCGGTTCCGGGTTTTTTTGCAGACTGTATGTGGAACCATTCATTTCAATGGGTCCGGAAAAAAAAATGGAAGGTACTCCGTGTGCATTCCGTTTCCGTATGTCCGTATTTCCGTTCCGCAAAAAGATAGAACATGTCCTATTATTGTCTGCATTACGGACAAGGATAGGGGCGGCTGTTCCGTTCAGCAAAAATACGGAATGCACACGGATCCGTTTTTTCATACGGTCGCTTGCATGAGGCTTAAGATGAAGGGTATTATAATCACCTGATGTGTTAATATTTCCCGTATTGAATGCGGCATAACGCACTGACATTTCCAGTCTGCGAGGATTTCAGTTGTCAAGTTAGGCTGATGTACGTGATATAGACATGGCGCAGCGTGTGAGCGCCCGGCGTGCAGTGGCCATGTTGTTTTAGGTTTCAGAGACCCTAGTGTTGTGTTCTTGTGACGACAGAACTGAACCTCTTTTGTGTTCCATTCTTGGGTAATTTGAAAAAGTTCTCACAGATGCGTCAAGTTTTTTGATCATTATGGGTTTAAAACCCTGAGGAGAAGGTGATGGAAGAAGATGGAGAGCAGATTGTGCGCCGGTGGCTGATACTCAGCTCAAGGAGGTCGGGTGCCGGCCGTAGGGTGTCCATACTGTGCCTCTGATTGTTACCATCTGGACCAGAGGCCGCACCGTGAAGGAGCGCGTCTTACTAACAGCCGGCACGTGGCAGTCACACCGTGGAGTCTCTACTGTAAGAGCATAGGTGTGGCAGTGTAAAATACCGCCGAGGATGGGTTTCAGGGAAGAATATATGCCGAAATTACTGCCTGGTGATCATAGCCTAAGTACACTGTGTTTAGTCCAGACGTAGGACCCTTGCTGCAGACGTGAGCCCCCCGCGGTGGTCTGGAGGCACTGAGGGGGGTCCTCTAATCTGTAATTATAATGGAGGCTGCAGCGTCACCGTTATAATGAGATCAGCGTTCACCTTTTATAAGATTTAATATCGAGGGGTTCTGTAACCAGCGGGGTGACCTTCTGCCGACCACCGAGTGATGCTTTGTATAATCAAAGAGGAAAAGCCTTTCTCTTCCTCGCAACTTAGTGTTGACTTAAGAAAGGCCAAAGGCATTGACATCACTCCTAGAGAGGCGCGAGGCGCGGGACTCTGACATTACCTGCTGCTGATATTTGGTTTAGCATCTCATCTGCCCTCTATTCTTATTACGGAGGCCGAGGTGCGGCTTGAGTGGCGTCCAGGCCGATGCCTGCGCTGGATGTAGCTGCGCTCGCTTCATGTTTTCCACTCTCGGTGCGGGGCCCGTGTCATCCGATCCTAGCTGGGACTTTACGGCTCCGTGGTCCTTCTCAAACAGTTACTGATGTGGCTCCCAGGGCTCGTCATGTCTGAGCCAGGCTGACGTGGAAGGTGGATGGCGGCTGCTGAGCGTGCCCCGGGACGGAGCCGTGCTGAGCATGACCTCACACTAGTTACTGGGGCTCCCTCTAGACTCATTATAGGGCAGCCATGGATTATTGGGGTTCTCACTGTACCCCTGAAGAACACTCGCCCTGGGAAGGTTTGGCCGGGGGTCTTTTCTCTGTTTTCAATGTTCTGAGATTTGAAAGCCAAGAGAACGCGTTCTTCATCAGTGGTGAAACTACAACTCCCAGCATGCTCTGACAGCAGCACCAAAGGATAATAGTCTGAACCCTTTGGCTCCTCAGCAGTATTCAAAACTACAACTCCCAGCCTCACCTGGCAGTGGCACCACAGGATAATAGTCTGAACCCTTTGGCTCTTCAGCAGTATCAAAAACTACAACTCCCATTATTACCATAACAGTGGTGCAAACCCTGTGACTCTGCAGCACTGGTGATACTACAATTCCCAGCATGCTCTGACAGTAATCTGGCCCCCATGACTCTCCAGCAGAGTCAGTACTGCAGCCGGCCTGGTTCTCACGGGTTGGAGCCGATATCATGGCTGCTGTGAGGCTTTTATGGGTGACGTCCATTCAGCTGTAACCGGCACAAAGTCCAGGAAATCTGCATTTTATAAAAGTTACCTTGTTTCTAATTTGCAGCATTTTCCAGTTCTCTGAATGCAGCCTGCAGTGTAAAGAATGGAGGTATTCAGGCTGCATCCAGGGTCCTGTGTCTATGAATGCACACCTCCATTCTTTACACTGCAGGCTGCATCCAGGGTCCTGTGTCTATGAATGCACACCTCCATTCTTTACACTGCAGGCTGCATCCAGGGTCCTGTGTCTATGAATGCACACCTCCATTCTTTACACTGCAGGCTACATCCAGGGTCCTGTGTCTATGAATGCACACCTCCATTCTTTACACTGCAGGCTACATCCAGGGTCCTGAGCCTATGTAGACACACCTCCATTCTTTATACTGCAGGCTGCATCCAGGGTCCTGTGCCTATGTAGACACACCTCCATTCTTTACACTGCAGGCTACATCCAGGGTCCTGAGCCTATGTAGACACACCTCCATTCTTTACACTGCAGGCTGCATCCAGGGTCCTGTGCCTATGTAGACACACCTCCATTCTTTACACTGCAGGCTACATCCAGGGTCCTGAGCCTATGTAGACACACCTCCATTCTTTACACTGCAGGCTACAGAGTTTCCGTCCTTAGGCTGCAGTCACACACAGCGTTCTTACGTTTTCTGTGGCGTTTTTCCCAGAAATGCCAGGTGTGAAGTCTGCGGGGATCTGGTGATGTGGACGCCACTTGGCGATGTCTCTTGTGAGAATGCAGCGTGCGGGAGGTACTGGGAGGTTTCTCACAGTTTCCTCCATAGACTTCAGTGGTCCAAAGAGTCACAAAAATTGCCACCAAACTTATATACCACAGAGCGCACGTGTAGGAGCCGGGTCAGGACTTGTCTGCGGACATTTCCACGGTACAATCACTGGATTCCCCGTCTGGTGCCGCCGCTCTGCGGACTCTTCAGCACCGGACGGAGAAAACGTGAAGTGAGTTTGAAGGAAAATCGTCCAGTGTTTGCGGCGTCCAGATGCTGCGTTCTGGTCTGTCCTGCCAGCGATGAGCTCAGCGAGGAGGGGGATCCCCAGCAATGGCTTCCGTCCTTTCATGTTTGTCCGTCTTCCTGGCTCTTTAGACAATGGCGCATCTCTCG
Source organism: Rhinella marina (assembly GCA_900303285.1). Lineage (NCBI taxonomy): Eukaryota > Metazoa > Chordata > Amphibia > Anura > Bufonidae > Rhinella > Rhinella marina. The sequence continues at coordinate 103,158 of ONZH01011504.1, forward strand.
GCTCGCCTCTCGCTTCGAGTCTCTTTATTGTATCCCGAAATTCTGCCACTGGCGTCCTATTCATCTGGTGGCGGTTAACCCTTGGCGGCCCGCGGTGCGGGGGGTTAAATGGCAGGGGTTGTGCAGTGCTCTATCTGTAGAGAGAGCGGCCCTCAATGCAGCTTTTGTTTACTGTTTTCCTACCAGGGGCCCCGCTATATTTCATCTGTCACACTTGCTTTTCTTTTTTCGACAATGCCCGATTGTTTCCACCAAAGGGGAGAAAAGCTGCAGGTTCCGCGGACAGGAGAAGGCTCCATTATACTTTCCTGCCAAATCCCCGTCTCTGTTTTCCTTCCCCTGAGTTCACAAAGGACTCATAACTTACTGTCCAGCGTGAGAGTCGCCAAAGTGCTGCTCAGGACCGAGACACTCGCTCCCCGGGGCACGATGCTGGAACAAGGGCTGCAGGGGGCACCGGTATGCAGGGGTCCGGCACTGCATCTATGTACGGATACAGCTCAGGGGTACGCAGGGGTCCGGCACTGCGTCTATGTACGGATACAGCTCAGGGGTACGCAGGGGTCCGGCACTGCATCTATGTACGGATACAGCTCAGGGGTTCGGCACTGCTCTGTACGGATACAGCTCAGGGGTACGCAGGGGTCCGGCACTGCGTCTATGTACGGATACAGCTCAGGGGTCCGGCACTGCATCTATTTACGGATACAGCTCAGGGGTCCGGCACTGCTCTGTACGGATACAGCTCAGGGGTCCGGCACTGCATCTATTTACGGATACAGCTCAGGGGTACGCAGGGGTCCGGCATTGCTCTGTACAGATACAGCTCAGGGGTACACAGGGGTCCGGCATTGCTCTGTACGGATACAGCTCAGGGGTCCGGCATTGCTCTGTACGGATACAGCTCAGGGGTACACAGGGGTCCGGCACTGCGTCTATGTACAGATACAGCTCAGGGGTACGCAGGGGTCCAGCACTGCGTCTATTTAGGGATACAGCTCAGGGGTCCGGCACTGCTCTGTACGGATACAGCTCAGGGGTCCGGCACTGCGTCTGTGTACAGATACAGCTCAAGGGTACACAGGGGTCCGGCATTGCTCTGTACGGATACAGCTCAGGGGTACACAGGGGTCCAGCACTGTGTCTATGTACGGATACAGCTCAGGGGTACGCAGGGGTCGGGTACTGCTCTGTACGGATACAGCTCAGGGGTACACAGGGGTCCGGCACTTCTTTGTATGGATACAAATCAGGGGTCCGGCACTGCGTCTATGTACGGATACTTCTCAGGGGTCCGGTACTGCTCTGTATGGATACAGCTCAGGGGTATTCAGGGGTCCTCACTTCTCTGTATGGATACAGCTCAGGGGTCCGGCACTACTTTGCACGGATACAACTCAGGGGTCCGGCACTGCGTCTATGTACGGATACTTCTCAGGGGTCCTCACTGCTCTGTATGGATACAGCTCAGGGGTATTCAGGGGTCCGGCACTGCGTCTATGTACAGATACAGCTCAGGGGTACGCAGGGGTCCAGGGCTTTGTCTATGTACGGATACAGCTCAGGGGACCCAGGGGTCCAGCACTGTTCTCTAGACCCAGCACATTGGGGTACATGGGGTCCTGCATTACTGGGGTACACTGGGGTCCGTCACGCCCTCTTCTCTGGATGTGTACTTCTATCCGGGTCCTTACTAATGGTCTCTGGTTTTTCGGCAGTGACACTGGCTCCTCGTGGCTTGGGACGGCGTGAGAATTGGTATGCCATCCAGCTCTGAAGTTCTGACCAGCGTCATAGCAGAACGCAGCTCTGATCAGTGGAAGGACAGCCACTTCATGTAAGTCGTTGTGTGTCCTGTGGTCGTGGCGCACGCAGCGTGACCTGTGGGATCCTCTCCTCTTATATTACGTACCTCCTTCCGACACATGTAATGAATACAAGATGTTGAGAGTAGTTGCTGCTTGTGGAGCGCAGGCTCCCGGATCATTGTGTAGGTGAAGCAATGATGATCAATTTATAGAGAAGAAGCAGAACCACGTCAGAGGAGAACCACGGAGGACCACGTCAGAGGAGAAAGTCATGGGTTTAACATGTTCTAGAAGACAGTCCATACCAGTGAAGAAATTATATACCGTGGTCAGTGCAGAGATTATATACCGTGGTCAGTGTAGATATTATATACCGTGGTCAGTGTAGAGATTCTATACCGTGGTCAGTGTAGAGATTATATACCGTGGTCAGTGCAGAGATTATATACCGTGGTCAGTGTAGAGATTATATACCGTGGTCAGTGCAGAGATTATATACCGTGGTCAGTGTAGAGATTATATACCGTGGTCAGTGTAGAGATTATATACCGTGGTCAGTGCAGAGATTATATACCGTGGTCAGTGCAGAGATTATATACCGTGGTCAGTGCAGAGATTATATACCGTGGTCAGTGTAGAGATTATATACCGTGGTCAGTGTAGAGATTATATACCGTGGTCAGTGTAGAGATTATATACCGTGGTCAGTGTAGAGATTATATACCGTGGTCAGTGCAGAGATTATATACCGTGGTCAGAGCAGAGATTATATACCGTGGTCAGAGCAGAGATTATATACCGTGGTCAGAGCAGAGATTACGGACTATAGTCGGCGCAGAGGTTATGGACTGTGGATAGCGCAGAGGTCACAGACTGTGGTCAGCCCAGAGATTAAGGACTGTGGTCAGCCCAGAGATTACAGACTGTGGTCAGTGCAGAGATTACGGACTGTGGTCAGTGCAGAGATTACGGACTGTGGTCAGTGCAGAGATTACGGACTGTGGTCAGTGCAGAGATTACGGACTGTGGTCAGTGCAGAGATTACGGACTGTGGTCAGTGCAGAGATTACGGACTGTGGTCAGTGCAGAGATTACGGACTGTGGTCAGTGCAGAGATTACGGACTGTGGTCAGTGCAGAGATTACGGACTGTGGTCAGTGCAGAGATTACGGACTGTGGTCAGTGCAGAGATTACGGACTGTGGTCAGTGCAGAGATTACGGACTGTGGTCAGCGCAGAGATTACGGACTGTGGTCAGCGCAGAGATTACGGACTGTGGTCAGCGCAGAGATTACGGACTGTGGTCAGCGCAGAGATTACGGACTGTGGTCAGCGCAGAGATTACGGACTGTGGTCAGCGCAGAGATTACGGACTGTGGTCAGCGCAGAGATTACGGACTGTGGTCAGCGCAGAGATTACGGACTGTGGTCAGCGCAGAGATTACGGACTGTGGTCAGCGCAGAGATTACGGACTGTGGTCAGCGCAGAGATTACGGACTGTGGTCAGCGCAGAGATTACGGACTGTGGTCAGCGCAGAGATTACGGACTGTGGTCAGCGCAGAGATTACGGACTGTGGTCAGCGCAGAGATTACGGACTGTGGTCAGCGCAGAGATTACGGACTGTGGTCAGCGCAGAGATTACGGACTGTGGTCAGCGCAGAGATTACGGACTGTGGTCAGCGCAGAGATTACGGACTGTGGTCAGCGCAGAGATTACGGACTGTGGTCAGCGCAGAGATTACGGACTGTGGTCAGCGCAGAGATTACGGACTGTGGTCAGCGCAGAGATTACGGACTGTGGTCAGCCCAGAGATTACGGACTGTGGTCAGCCCAGAGATTACGGACTGTGGTCAGCCCAGAGATTACGGACTGTGGTCAGCCCAGAGATTACGGACTGTGGTCAGCCCAGAGATTACGGACTGTGGTCAGCCCAGAGATTACGGACTGTGGGTCAGCCCAGAGATTACGGACTGTGGTCAGCCCAGAGATTACGGACTGTGGTCAGCCCAGAGATTACGGACTGTGGTCAGCCCAGAGATTACGGACTGTGGTCAGCCCAGAGATTACGGACTGTGGTCAGCCCAGAGATTACGGACTGTGGTCAGCCCAGAGATTACGGACTGTGGTCAGCCCAGAGATTACGGACTGTGGTCAGCCCAGAGATTACGGACTGTGGTCAGCCCAGAGATTACGGACTGTGGTCAGCCCCAGAGATTACGGACTGTGGTCAGCCCAGAGATTACGGACTGTGGTCAGCCAGAGATTACGGACTGTGGTCAGCCGGCAGCCAGATTACGGACTGTGGTCAGCCCAGAGATTACGGACTGTGGTCAGCGCAGAGATTACAGAGTGTGATCAGGACAGAGATTACGCACTGTGGTCAGCAGAGATTAAGGACTGTGGTCAGCCCAGAGATTACGGACTGTGGTCAGCCCAGAGATTACGGACTGTGGTCAGCCCAGAGATTACGGACTGTGGTCAGCCCAGAGATTAAGGACTGTGGTCAGCGCAGAGATTACAGAGTGTGATCAGGACAGAGATTACGCACTGTGGTCAGCACAGAGGTCACAGACTGTGGTCAGCGCAGAGATTACGGCCTGTGGTCAGGGCAGAGATTGCGGCATGAGATTACAGACTGTGGTCAGCGCAGAGATTACGCACTGAGGTCAGCAGAGAGATTACGCACTGTGGTACAGAGATTAAGGACTGTGGTCAGCGCAGAGATTACGGACTGTGGTCAGGTAGATTACAGACTGTGGTCAGCGCAGAGATTACGCACTGAGGTCAGCAGAGAGATTACGCACTGTGGTACAGAGATTAAGGACTGTGGTCAGCGCAGAGATTACGGACTGTGGTCAGGTAGTGACGGTCCGCACAGTTTCTGGCTCTGATTCCTCTTCTCGTTTCCATTGTAACATTTCTCATCCGTCCCGTTAGTAATTATTACTTATATTTAGCGGAGATTATTTTTAGCGCTCGGCGGAATTGATTTCCTGCTGTAATGTGGGACTATCTAATCAGATATTTCAGGAAGCGATCAGGATCGGGGGGGGGGGGGGCACAGGAGGGTGAAGCTTTCTTCAGTACTGTGAAAATAGATGCCTGCAGCAGCCCTGTCCTGACACCAGTCCTGATAGCTGCAGCAGCCCTGTCCTGACACCAGTCCTGACACCTGCAGCAGCCCTATCCTGACACCAGTTCTGATACCTGCAGCAGCCCTGTCCTGACACCAGTCTGACACTGCAGCAGCCCTGTCCTGACACCTGCAGCAGCCCTGTCCTGACACCAGTCCTGACACCTGCAGCAGCCCTGTCCTGACACCTGCAGCAGCCCTGTCCTGACACCTGCAGCAGCCCTGTCCTGACACCTGCAGCAGCCCTGTCCTGACACCTGCAGCAGCCCTGTCCTGACACCTGCAGCAGCCCTGTCCTGACACCTGCAGCAGCCCTGTCCTGACACCTGCAGCAGCCCTGTCCTGACACCTGCAGCAGCCCTGTCCTGACACCTGCAGCAGCCCTGTCCTGACACCTGCAGCAGCCCTGTCCTGACACCTGCAGCAGCCCTGTCCTGACACCTGCAGCAGCCCTGTCCTGACACCTGCAGCAGCCCTGTCCTGACACCTGCAGCAGCCCTGTCCTGACACCTGCAGCAGCCCTGTCCTGACACCTGCAGCAGCCCTGTCCTGACACCTGCAGCAGCCCTGTCCTGACACCTGCAGCAGGCCTGTCCTGACACCTGCAGCAGGCCTGTCCTGGCACCTGCAGCAGCCCTGTCCTGACTCCAGTCCTGACACCTGCAGCAGCCTTGTCCTGACTCCAGTCCTGACACCTGCAGCAGCCTTGTCCTGACACCAGTCCTGACACCTGCAGCAGCCCTGTCCTGACTCCAGTCCTGACAATTGCAGAGCTGTGTGCATGGACAAGGTCAGTATATGCAAGAGGACACTTGTTTCCATACATTATGGGAGAGATTTATCATAAGGGGGAAATTTGGAGTCAGCTTTGCCGCAGTCTGCCTTGTCGTACTTTATGCCACATCAGATGTCTGATGTTACTTGATACATTTGTCTTCTCCTTAGACCTAACCCTTGTGTCTAGAGAAGCTCCTCCAGTTTTCCTGCTTTACCTCCTCCTGGAGTGAGATAGCGAATTCTTTTTAAAAAGAAGCTGATCACATATCTGACCGCACAGATGTGAACCCTTATCCAGACAGGTTCATGGAAGTGGCTATATCTCTTCCATGCTACAACCTCTATAATACTGCAGAGCTGCACTCACTATTCTGCTGTTTTGAAACAGCAACCTTTATAGACAGTCACAACCCTAACAACTGAGCTCCTATAATGCAGAGGGACACATTATATTACTTTACAGAGACTGGTGTAAAGACGACACTGCCCAGACTGCAAATCTCCTCCGTAAACTCTGTGCAGATAAGTAATGTATGTACACAGTGACTGCACCAGCAGAATAGTGAGTGCAGCTCTGGAGTATAATACAGGATGTAACTCAGGATCAGTACAGGATAAGTAATGTATGTACACAGTAACTGCACCAGCAGAATAGTGAGTGCAGCTCTGGAGTATAATACAGGATGTAACTCAGGATCAGTACAGGATAAGTAATGTATGTACACAGTGACTGTACCAGCAGAATAGTGAGTGCAGCTCTGGAGTATAATACAGGATGTAACTCAGGATCAGTACAGGATAAGTAATGTATGTACACAGTGACTGCACCAGCAGAATAGTGAGTGCAGCTCTGGAGTATAATACAGGATGTAACTCAGGATCAGTACAGTATAAGTAATGTATGTACACAGTGACTGCACCAGCAGAATAGTGAGTGCAGCTCTGCAGTATAATACAGGATGTAACTCAGGATCAGTACAGGATAAGTAATGTATGTACACAGTGACTGCACTAGCAGAATAGTGAGTGCAGCTCTGGAGTATAATACAGGATGTAACTCAGGATCAGTACAGGATAAGTAATGTATGTACACAGTGACTGCCACCAGCAGAATAGTGAGTGCAGCTCTGCAGTATAATACAGGATGTAACTCAGGATCAGTACAGGATAAGTAATGTATGTACACAGTGACTGCACCAGCAGAATAGTGAGTGCAGCTCTGCAGTATAATACAGGATGTAACTCAGGATCAGTACAGGATAAGTAATGTATGTACACAGTGACTGCACCAGCAGAATAGTGAGTGCAGCTCTGGAGTATAATACAGGATTGTAACTCAGGATCAGTACAGGATAAGTAATGTATGTACACAGTGACTGCACCAGCAGAATAGTGAGTGCAGCTCTGGAGTATAATACAGGATGTAACTAAGGATCAGTACAGGATAAGTAATGTATGTACACAGTGACTGCACCAGCAGAATAGTGAGTGCAGCTCTGCAGTATAATACAGGATGTAACTCAGGATCAGTACAGGATAAGTAATGTATGTACACAGTGACTGCACTAGCAGAATAGTGAGTGCAGCTCTGGAGTATAATACAGGATGTAACTCAGGATCAGTACAGGATAAGTAATGTATGTACACAGTAACTGCACCAGCAGAATAGTGAGTGCAGCTCTGGAGTATAATACAGGATGTAACTCAGGATCAGTACAGGATAAGTAATGTATGTACACAGTAACTGCACCAGCAGAATAGTGAGTGCAGCTCTGGAGTATAATACAGGATGTAACTCAGGATCAGTACAGGATAAGTAATGTATGTACACAGTGACTGTACCAGCAGAATAGTGAGTGCAGCCTCTGGAGTATAATACAGGATGTAACTCAGGATCAGTACAGGATAAGTAATGTATGTACACAGTGACTGCACCAGCAGAATAGTGAGTGCAGCTCTGGAGTATAATACAGGATGTAACTCAGGATCAGTACAGTATAAGTAATGTATGTACACAGTGACTGCACCAGCAGAATAGTGAGTGCAGCTCTGCAGTATAATACAGGATGTAACTCAGGATCAGTACAGGATAAGTAATGTATGTACACAGTGACTGCACTAGCAGAATAGTGAGTGCAGCTCTGGAGTATAATACAGGATGTAACTCAGGATCAGTACAGGATAAGTAATGTATGTACACAGTGACTGCACCAGCAGAATAGTGAGTGCAGCTCTGCAGTATAATACAGGATGTAACTCAGGATCAGTACAGGATAAGTAATGTATGTACACAGTGACCGGCTTGTTGTATAGATTCAGTCCACTATGAATATAGCCTGTGATATGAGGTCAGAGGTGACAGGCTATAATGTACAGTATATATCATACATCTGTCTGTATCTGCAGAGTTGGTCTCTGTGGAAAGCTTTGGTTCCAGTGATCCAGGTCTCCTCCAGTACATAGATTTGGAGATGCACGGAGACTGGCACCGCATGAAATTCCAGCACTAATATCACTCCATTTCACCTCTCCAGTAATGCTGTGCAGATTGTTGCCTCCATTATATAATCACATTTAATATATCCTGTACAGATAATGTAGTAGATGTCACCTGCAGTCCTATGTAACACCACAGATAACACAGTGATAACTCTCTCAGTACAGATAATGTAGTAGATGTCACCTGCAGTCCTATGTAACAACACAGATAACACAGTGATAACTCTCTGAGGACAGATAATGTAGTAGATGTCACCTGCAGTCCTATGTAACACCACAGATAACACATTGATAACTCTCTGAGGACAGATAATGTAGTAGATGTCACCTGCAGTCCTATGTAACACCACAGATAACACAGTGATAATTCTCTCAGTACAGATAATGTAGTAGATGTCACCTGCAGTCCTATGTAACAACACAGATAACACAGTGATCACTCTCTGAGTACAGATAATGTAGTAGATGTCACCTGCAGTCCTATGTAACAACACAGATAACACAGTGATAACGCTCTCAGTACAGATAATGTAGTAGATGTCACCTGCAGTCCTATGTAACACCACAGATAACACAGTGATAACTCTCTGAGTACAGATAATGTAGTAGATGTCCCCTGCAGTCCTATGTAACACCACAGATAACACAGTGATAACTCTCTGAGTACAGATAATGTAGTACATGTCACCTGCAGTCCTATGTAACACCACAGATAACACAGTGATAACTCTCTGAGTACAGATAATGTAGTAGATGTCACCTGCAGTCCTATGTAACACCACAGATAACACAGTGATATCTCTCTGAGTACAGATAATGTAGTAGATGTCACCTGCAGTCCTATGTAACACCACAGATAACACAGTGATAACTCTCTGAGTACAGATAATGTAGTAGATGTTTTATGTCCTGAGTAAAGGGGCCGAAGACTTATGTCCATGTGAGACGTTAGTTTTCCCTTCTCAGTAAATTAGTAAAGTTTTCTCACCTTCTTCTCACTTTTTGGGGGGGCTGAGGGCAGAATGATGGGGGCACTGACATCACAAGGAGTGAAATGACCCCCATCATTGTACTATTATATTACGTTGCTTTTGGTGTGGATTGTACAGAAGCAGTTTTATAACTGGACGCATAGCGGGGTGTGAGGAGCGGGGTGTGAGGAGCGGGGTGTGAGGAGCGGGGTGTTCGGCGGGGACACTTTGTAGGACAGAGCAGCTATTTCAGCTCCACACGACTCTGGAACCATTGACATCATTGTGGTTTTTTTATTGCAGTTTTTCCATTAAACCTTAATATGTCGCTGAATAAAAAGTCTAATTTACTGCTCCTCCGTAATGTTAACGATCCGGCAGAGTGATGTATTGTGTTACCTGTCATCTGGAAATATATCGCTCTGCACTTTCCTCATAGCGGCGTGTTATTTATTGGAATACGGCCTGAAAGAGTGTTTGTTCACACAGAGGCTGCACCTGGAGTGCGGCACAGCAGAGCCTTGTAGTGTGCATGCTGCGGAGCCGCACAGTAGAGCCTTGTAGTGTGCATGCTGCGGAGCCGCACAGTAGAGCCTTGTAGTGTGCATGCTGCGGAGCCGCACAGTAGAGCCTTGTAGTGTGCATGCTGCGGAGCCGCACAGCAGAGCCTTGTAGTGTGCATGCTGCGGAGCCGCACAGCAGAGCCTTGTAGTGTGCATGCTGCGGAGCCGCACAGCAGAGCCTTGTAGTGTGCATGCTGCGGAGCCGCACAGCAGAGCCTTGTAGTGTGCATGCTGCGGAGCCGCACAGCAGAGCCTTGTAGTGTGCACGCTGCGGAGCCGCACAGCAGAGCCTTGTAGTGTGCATGCTGTGGAGCCGCACAGCAGAGCCTTGTAGTGTGCACGCTGCGGAGCCGCACAGCAGAGCCTTGTAGTGTGCACGCTGCGGAGCCGCACAGCAGAGCCTTGTAGTGTGCATGCTGCGGAGCCGCACAGCAGAGCCTTGTAGTGTGCATGCTGTGGAGTCGCACAGCAGAGCCTTGTAGTGTGCATGCTGCGGAGCCGCACAGCAGAGCCTTGTAGTGTGCATGCTGCGGAGCCGCACAGCAGAGCGTATTGTTTGCTATGTTTTATTGGGCTGGAGAACATTAAATGTGTCGCCCTTGATAACACTTCTAAGAAATGTGTCATTCCTCGAATTCACCCGACCGGCTGCAGCAGATTACAGTGCGTTGACGTCATGACACAGACGCCGGCCCCGGTATTCATAATTATACCAGGAGCAACGAGATAAGGCAGATGATGACCCCCACACCGCACTCTCCGCTCCAATGTTGCCAGTTTCTTATCAGTCACATGATAACATTATTATACAGGTAGAGCTCCTCCCCTTGTAATTATTATCATACAGGTAAAGCTCCTCCTCCCTGTAATCATCATACAGGTAGAGCTCCTCCCCCTGTAATCATTATCATACAGGTAAAGCCCCTCCCCCATAATCATTATCATACAGGTAGAGCTCCTCCCCTGTAATTATTATCATACAGGTAGAGCTCCTCCCCCTGTAATCATTATCATACAGGTAGAGCTCCTCCCCCCCCATAATCATTATCATTACAGGTAGAGCTCCTCCCCCTGTAATCATTATCATACAGGTAAAGCCCCTCCCCCATAATCATTATCATACAGGTAGAGCTCCTCCCCTCTAATATCATGCAAGTAGAGCTCCTCCTGTAATCAATATCATACAGGTAGAGCCCCTCCCCCATAATCATTATTATACAGGTAGAGCTCCTCCCCATAATCATTATCATACAGGTAGAGCTCCTCCCCATAATCATTATCATACAGGTAGAGCCCCTCCCCCATAATCATTATTATACAGGTAGAGCTCCTCCCCCCTGTAATCATTATCATACAGGTAGAGCTCCTCCCCCTGTAAATCATTATCATACAGGTAGAGCTCTCCCCTGTAATCATTATCATACAGGTAGAGCTCCTCCCCCTGTAATCACTTATCATAACAGGTGAGCCCTCCCCTGTATCATTATCATACAGGTAGAGCTCCTCCCCCTGTAAATCATTATGATCATACAGGTAGAGCTCCTCCCCTGTAATCATTATCATACAGGTAGAGCTCCTCCCCTGTAATCATTATCATACAGGTAGAGCTCTCCCCCATAATCATTATTATACAGGTAGAGCTCCTCCCCCTGTAATAATCATTAATCATACAGATAGAGCTCCTCCCCCTGTAATTATCATACAGATAGAGCTCCTCCCCCTATAATCATTATCATACAGGTAGAGCTCCTCCCCCTGTAATCATTATCATACAGGTAGAGCTCCTCCCCCTGGTAATCATTATCATACAGGTAGAGCTCCTCCCCTGTAATCATTATCATACAGGTAGAGCTCCTCCCCCCTGTAATCATTATCATACAGGTAGAGCTCCTCCCCTGTAATCATTATCATACAGGTAGAGCTCCTCCCCTGTAATCATTATCATACAGGTAGAGCCCTCCCCTGTAATTATTATCATACAGGTAGAGCTCCTCCCCCTGTAATCATTATCATACAGGTAGAGCTCCTCCCCTGTAATCATTATCATACAGGTAGAGCTCTCTCCCCTGTAATTATTATCATACCAGGTAGAGCTCCTCCCCCTGTAATCATTATCATACAGGTAGAGCTCCTCCCCCTGTAATCATTATCATACAGGTAGAGCTCCTCCCCCTGTAATTAATTATCATACAGATAAGAGCTCCTCCCCCTATAATCATTATCATACAGGTAGAGCTCCTCCCCCTGTAATCATTATCATACAGGTAGAGCTCCTCCCCCTATAATCATTATCATACAGGTAGAGCTCCTCCCCCTGTAATCATTATCATACAGGTAGAGCTCCTCCCCCTGTAATCATTATCATACAGGTAGAGCTCCTTCCTTTGTTATGCTTCTGTTTTTTCTTGTCGCCGTTCATATTCCTTTTTTCCTCTTCCATTTTTTCTTGTCGCCGTCCGTCCTCCTTTTTCTTGTCACTGTCCATCTTCCTTTTTTCCTCTTACGTTGTTTCTTGTCGCCACCCATCTTTCTTGTTTCCTCTTCCGTTTATTCTTGTCGCCATCCGTCTTGCTTGTTTCCTCTTCCGTTTATTCTTGTCACTGTCCATCTTTCTTGTTTCCTCTTCCGTTTATTCTTGTCGCTGTCCATCTTTCTTGTTTCCTCTTCCGTTTTTTCTTGTCGCTGTCCTTCTTGTTTCCTCTTCCGTTTATTCTTGTCTGTCCATTTCTTGTTTCCTCTTCCGTTTTTTCTTGTCGCGCCCATCTTTCTTTTTTCCTCTTCCGTTTTTTCTTGTCGCTGTCCATCTTTCTTGTTTCCTCTTCCGTTTATTCTTGTCGCTGTCCATCTTTCTTGTTTCCTCTTCCGTTTATTCTTGTCGCTGTCCATCTTTCTTGTTTCCTCTTCCGTTTATTCTTGTCGCTGTCCATCTTTCTTGTTTCCTCCTCCGTTTATTCTTGTCGCTGTCCATCTTTCTTTTTTCCGCTTACGTTTTTTCTTGTCGACGTCCATCTTTCTTTTTTTCTCTTTGTTTTTTTCTTCTTGCCGTCTGTCTTGCCTATTTCCTCTTCCGTTTTTTTCTTGTCGCTGTCTGGCTCATACTTAGAGGCCTCTCACCCGCGCACAGCAGGTTCACCATCAGCAGTGAAACGGTTAATGAAGAAATAATGGAAGTTAAAGAAGAAAGGCCTTGGAGCTGGCGATTGTCGCGCTCTACAAAGACGACTTGTGATTCTGCAGATAATGGGACGAGGCGCTAAATAATGGATACCTCCCCTAAGAGCCCCTACAAATGATGTTCAGGCGCGGTCTTTCATGCGCTCGTCTTTTTAGCGGGAGATGTTCCCCGTAATCATTGTGACTTGTGGTGCAGTCACTTAACATTCCCTCGCAGCAGCGCTCTAAATTATGGAGGGAAATTGACGGCTGCAGATCTGGGATGTGAAGTCTCGTCTCCGCCTCTGTAACTCTATTCCTGGGAGATGTTGTGTCCTTAAAACATGAAATGCGTTAACGTGGCGCTCGTCTCGCTGCCGCCGCCATTGTTGTCCCCGTTGCCCCTGCTCTCAGTTACACAAGACGCCTTGTTTAATTCATCAGAACAAGTTGTTTCTGAAGTTCGGCCTGATAGTCTGTCACCGGCAACATGGCGTCCTGTCAGCGCCAATCGGGTGGAGACAGAAGTGGTGCTGAAGTAGAAGTAGTGGGCGGAGTTATACCTGAGAGCCAATCAGAATGCTAGACAGCACCTTCACCTGACTAAATATGGTAAGAAGGCTTTGTCCACAGGGCAGGGAGAGTCACGTGACCCGCTGCTCTGCCAATCACATTCTGCCCAAACTTCTCTTCTAAAGTAATAGAATGGGAGCAGTGACGGAAGGCTGCCATGTGTAGTAAGGGGGCGTGGCCAGGCACTATGAACTAGAAATATCATTGACGCAAAATACTGTTGTATATACTGACGATACTGTGTGCAATGGGAGCGTGTGATAATATATATGTACATATGAAATATATGTCTGTGTATGATTTGTGGAATGGGCACATCCATATTCTGTCCACATTTTTGCAGCCCCATAGAATTAACAGGTCTGAGTACGATCCGCAAAAGATCGGACAAGGACTAAAACTACTGTCTATGATCTATCTATCTATTCATCTATTATCTATCTATTCATCTATTATCTATCTATCTATTCATCTATTATCTATCTATCTATCCGTTATCTATCTATCTATTATCTATCTATATCTATCTATCTATCTATCTATCTATCTATCTATCTATCTATCTATCTACTATCTACCTAACTATCTATCTCATATCTATCTATCTATCTCATATCTATCTATCTATCTATCTATCCATTATCTATCTATCTATCTCATATCTATCCATTATCTATCTATCTATCTATCTATCTATCTATCTATCTAATCTATCTGATCTGGCCATGGTTGTAATGATCGGCTCTGATGATGGGATCTGCTCCCTCAGTTCTGTCATCCGAGGACGTGATGAGTAGATTCAGACAATTTCCTATAATGTGAAGGATTTTTCTGCAATTTCAACGAGCTGCAATACCAGAGACCACCATGGAGGAGAGTGGCGCTGTTTCTGGCTGAAAGCATGTCCTTCCTTTTCGCCTCATGCTGCCCCTTTAAATGTCTGAGTGTAGACAGATATAACTAGTGATATAGAAGCGCTCCGCTGGCTGGGCTGAGGCGGAGTGACGCTGCCAGGAAGAACTGTCATATCTATAGAGAGTGACAGTGAGACGTGTGCACAGAGGGGCCCCTGGGGGCGTAGCTCACCTGTGGCCCCTGGCTCCATATGCACATGGTGGGCGCTGCAGACACCCTGTCAGTTCTCATCTGCGGGAGGACGGGTGGATGGGAGCTGCATGTTCTCCATGTTCTGGATAGATTGAGATGTACGGCAGGGAATTCCTAGATATCATTGTTGAACAGCTGCCAGCGAGCACAGCTCATGAATTTCAGCTATTTCGTCCGGATTGTTCGCTGCGCAGCTGCTTTCATTTCTCTTGACAGGTTTTTAAGTTTCTTTTGGACAAGTTTTATCACATCCCATTAAAAGTGAAAACTCTCAGGACGACTTCCTGCGGAGAACGCGTCCCATTTATAGCTTAATGGCCGTCATAGGAAATCAGGATCCAGTCTTATTTTAGCGTAAGTGACTCCTGGTGTGTACCTGACATGTAAGTGCCGTGTACTTGTGTGCCTGACATGTAAGTGCCGTGTACGTGTGTGCCTGACATGTAAGTGCCGTATACGTGTGTGCCTGACATGTAAGTGCAGTGTACGTGTGTGCCTGACATGTAAGTGCCGTGTACTTGTGTGCCTGACATGTAAGTGCCGTATACGTGTGTGCCCGACATGTAAGTGCCGTATACGTGTGTGCCTGACATGTAAGTGCCGTGTACGTGTGTGCCTGACATGTAAGTGCCGTGTACGTGTGTGCCTGACATGTAAGTGCCGTGTACGTGTGTGCCTGACATGTAAGTGCCGTGTACGTGTGTGCCTGACATGTAAGTGCCGTGTACGTGTGTGCCTGACATGTAAGTGCCGTGTACGTGTGTTCCTGACATGTAAGTGCCGTGTACGTGTGTTCCTGACATGTAAGTGCCGTGTACGTGTGTGCCTGACATGTAAGTGCCGTGTACGTGTGTGCCTGACATGTAAGTGCCGTGTACGTGTGTGCCTGACATGTAAGTGCCGTGTACGTGTGTGCCTGACATGTAAGTGCCGTGTACGTGTGTGCCTGACATGTAAGTGCCGTGTACGTGTGTGCCTGACATGTAAGTGCCGTGTACGTGTGTGCCTGACATGTAAGTGCCGTGTACGTGTGTGCCTGATCTGTGGGTGCTGTGTACGTGTGTTCCTGACATGTAAGTGCCGTGTACGTGTGTGCCTGATCTGTGGGTGCTGTGTACGTGTGTGCCTGACATGTAAGTGCTGTGTATGTGTGCTCCTGACATGTAAGTGCCGTGTACGTGTGTTCCTGACATGTAAGTGCCGTGTACGTGTGTTCCTGACATGTAAGTGCCGTGTACGTGTGTGCCTGACATGTAAGTGCCGTGTACGTGGTGTGCCTGATCTGTGGGTGCAGTGTACGTGTGTTCCTGACATGTAAGTGCAGTGTACGTGTGTGCCTGACATGTAAGTGCCGTGTACGTGTGTGCCTGACATGTAAGTGCTGTGTATGTGTGCTCCTGACATGTAAGTGCCGTGTACGTGTGTTCCTGACATGTAAGTGCCGTGTACGTGTGTGCCTGATCTGTGGGTGCTGTGTATGTGTGTTCCTGACATGTAAGTGCCGTGTACGTGTGTTCCTGACATGTAAGTGCTGTGTATGTGTGTTTCGGACCTGTGGGTGCAGTGTAAGTTTGTTCTTTAATTGTTGGGATAGTGACATCACCGCTCTCCAGATATCAGTTATATTATACAGGAGGTGACATCACCGCTCCCCAGATATCAGTTATATTATACAGGAGGTGACATCACCGCTCTCCAGATATCAGTTATATTATACAGGAGGTGACATCACCGCTCCCCAGATATCAGTTATATTATATAGGAGGTGACATCACCGCTCCCCAGATATCAGTTATATTATACAGGAGGTGACATCACTGCTCTCCAGATATCAGTTATATTATATAGGAGGTGACATCACCGCTCTCCAGATATCAGTTATATTATACAGGAGGTGACATCACCGCTCTGCAGATATCAGTTATATTATACAGGAGGTGACATCACCGCTCTCCAGATATCAGTTATATTATACAGGAGGTGACATCACTGCTCTCCAGATATCAGTTATATTATACAGGAGGTGACATCACCTCTCTCCAGATATCAGTTATATTATACAGGAGGTGACATCACCGCTCTCCAGATATCAGTTATATTATACAGGAGGTGACATCACCTCTCTCCAGATATCAGTTATGTTATACAGGAGGTGACATCACCGCTCAGATATACAGTATATATACAGCACAGACATACTGTAGGTTTCTGTGACTTTCTCCAGTTAGAAAGTTTTCCTGGCAGATCTTGTTCTTTCTGGGTCGTCTTGCTGTAATGACTCTGTTTCGGCTGCACATTTGGAAACCTTCATCTTAAGATGTATTAATTTATTAAGTGTAATTTTACTAATGAGTTTCCGGCCATTAAATAAAACATTTGAACACGCCGCATCGAAGCCGCTTTAAAATTTAACGTGTTTCTCTTATTTTGCGGCCGCTGTTATTAATGCAGTGACTGTGAAATAAAGCTCCGTTGTAATCAATAAAATAAGACTAAATCCGCTTTTATGCCGTCCCCTGACAATAAGTATAAGCGGGAAACGCATTGATGTGGAAGGGGAATCACGCAGGAAAATGAGATAAATTATTGAACGGACGGTTTGATTTTTTTTTTTCAAACCAACAAATTATAATTAATTGAAGACGTGAGTCTAAAAAAAAAATACAGAAATTAGATGCCAATTGCTGCTGTGAAAGTCTTTGATAGTTCTCTGCACCTAACGTCCTATTAATCTGTATATAAGACGAGCACGAAGGTCACATGAGGTTATAGATGTCATGTCCACTGTATTATCATGAGAGAGCCCTTTGAACTGAGAACATGTGGGATATTCAGTGATGTCATCAGCAGGGGGCGGGGCTGTGACTACCTCTCAGACAGGATATACAGGCAGGTTCTCAGCAGTAATTGATGCTCCTGTAGTATAAGGTGTGTGGATCTCATGTCTGATCACATGTCATTATATCAGTGATGTCATCAGCAGGGGGCGGGGCTGTGACAACCTCTCAGACATGATATACAGGCAGGTTGTCAGCAGTAATAGATGTTCCTGTAGTATAAGGTGTATGGATCTCATGTCATTATATCAGTGATGTCATCAGCAGGGGGCGGGGCTGTGACTACCTCTCAGACATGATGTACAGGCAGGTTGTCAGCAGAATTAGATGTTCCTGTAGTATAAGGTGTGTGGATCTCATGTCATTATATCAGTGATGTCATCAGCAGGGGGCGGGGCTGTGACAACAGTTCGTGCTGTGTAGGGGTCTAAATCCATTTTTGTTACCTTACAGAAGGATGTCGTCCAAACCCGCCACCTCTCCATTCACCTATAAGGCTGATGGAGAGGAGGAGTTATCCGGAGGAGACCTGTCTTCACGGGAAAAAGAGGACCCGGACGAGCAGCCCCTGGGCGGCCTCCTGCCCCTGCACACCCTCCTACACAACAAACCTCACCCCGAGGAACTGACGTCACTTGTCAACAACATGCAAGCCGACGCTGACTGGGAAAACATGATGTCCTCCCAGCATAGAATGGTGAGTACCACGTGGTGCGCATGGCAGCAGAGACGAGTGGCTGAGTGTCAGTCTTCACTGCACTTGTAGTATTCTATTCATGGATCAGGAGAAGGCGAGTGATAGAAAAAAGGAATTGTGTGAGGACATAAGGCCCTGTGCTGCCAGACAATAGCGTACTGTACCTGTTTCTAGCCTCATCCGTCACAGTGTGTCAGTAGTGATGTCACTGATCTGGTACATGTGACTCCTGCCGGCGCACACGGCAAATTTACCATTCTGGCACACGGTGCCAGATTTATGCTGCACCAGAAAACCTGTCCAGTCTGAGTGTACCCCACTTATAGGCTGGTGTCGTTTTCCTCCAAAAATACGTATATATTTTGCAGACAGCGTGACGTGTTTAGGCCACTCCCCTTTCCTCATGAAGCCACTCCCCCTTCTTGTAAATTTATAAACGTGTATAAAATAGTTGATAAATGTGGTGCAAAGCATGCCCCTAAAAGCTGGCGCATTTTAAGCAGTAAATCTTCCCCCTTGTGATCTTGTCGCGTGGAGCCAGCGGTTGCGCGGTCAGGGCGGTGCGGCTGGTGTCGCCTGTATCGCACTGGCTCCGTCTCGTTAAGCATTCACGCTCCAGATAGTGAGGTCATACGATGAGTTCATCTCCTCCGGAGCTTTCATATTAATCATCGTCCCTCAGACAGCGGCGGCTGATGACAAGATGGAGGCCTGATTAATGGAGGTGCAGCGGCCGCCCCCTGTCCATCACTCTCCGCCACCCTCACCCCAGACAGAATGTTTCATCCTCAGGTCTCAGCGTGTCTGACAACACCAAGCAAAGCGCATCGCAGGCCGCCCGTCACTTATCAGTGTCAGCAAATGGGCTGCAGAATTATCCATCAACCATCACATCGGGTCACCTCCAAGAAAGATGGACGGATGGATATGAGATAGATAGATGGATAGATAGATAGATAGATATGAGATAGATAGATAGATGTGAGATAGATAGATAGATAGATATGAGATAGATAGATAGATGTGAGATAGATAGATAGATAGATAGATAGATAGATAGATAGATAGATAGATAGATAGATAGACATGAGATATGAGATAGATGGATAGATAGATAGATAGATATGATATAGATAGATAGATATGAGATAGATAGATAGACATGAGATATGAGATAGATAGATAGATAGATAGATAGATAGATAGATATGAGATAGATAGATAGATATGAGATAGATAGATAGATAGATAGATAGATAGACATGAGATATGAGATAGATGGATAGATAGATAGATAGATATGAGATAGATAGATAGATAGATATGAGATAGATAGATAGACATGAGATATGAGATAGATGGATAGATAGATATGAGATAGAGAGATGATAGATAGATAGATAGATAGATATAGAGGTATGAGATAGATAGATATGAGATAGATATGAGATAGATAGATAGATAGATATGAGATAGATAGATATGAGATAGATAGATATGAGATAGATAGATATGAGATAGATAGATAGATAGATAGATAGATAGATATGAGATAGATAGATAGATAGATATGAGATAGATAGATATGAGATAGATAGATATGAGATAGATAGATATGAGATAGATAGATATGAGATAGATAGATATGAGATAGATAGATAGATAGATAGATAGATAGATAGATATGAGATAGATAGATAGATAGATATGAGATAGATAGATAGATATGAGATAGATAGATATGAGATAGATAGATAGATAGATAGATATGGATAGATAGATATGAGATAGATATGATATAGAATAGATATGATAGATAGAGATAGAGATAGATATAGATAGATAGATAGATAGATAGATAGATATGAGATAGATAGAGATATGATAGATAGATAGATAGATGATAGATATGAGATAGATAGATAGACATGAGATATGAGATAGATGGATAGACATGAGATATATGGATATGAGATAGATAGATAGATAGATAGATATAGAGGTATGAGATAGATAGATAGATATGAGATAGATAGATAGACATGAGATATGAGATAGATAGATAGACATGAGATATATGGATATGAGATAGATAGATAGATAGATAGATAGATATAGAGGTATGAGATAGATAGATAGATATGAGATAGATAGATAGATAGATAGAGATATGAGATAGATAGATATGAAGATAGATAGATAGATATAGAGGTATGAGATAGATAGATAGATAGATATGAGATAGATAGATATGAGATAGATAGATAGATAGATAGATATGAGAGATAGATAGATAGATATGAGATAGATAGATAGATATGAGATAGATAGATAGATATGAGATACATAGATAGATATGAGATAGATAGATGATAGATATGAGATAGATAGATAGATAGATAGATAGATAGATATGAGATAGATAGATAGATAGATATAGAGGTATGAGATAGATATGAGATAGATAGATAGATAGATAGATAGATATGAGAGAAACTGAGGGCCCACAGCCTTCTCATCGAATCCAGGTGGCACTGACAGAGGTACATACCTCTCATCTATCTATCTATTTATCTATTATCTATCTATCTATCTATCTATCTATCTATCTATCTATCTATCATGTATCCATCCCATATCTATCTATTTATCTATCTATCTATCGATCGATCTATCTATCTATCTATCATGTATCTATCCCATATCTATCTATTATCTATCTATCCCACATCTATCTATCTATCTATCTATCTATCTATCTATCTATCTATCTATCTCTCTATCATACAAAAATGCAACAGCAGCACCGTGCAAGTGCAGACAGGTGCAATCCCTCAAAGGCGCCAGGTACCTATCCATCCGTTTGTCTCCAGATTGTCCTGGCGGCTGGTCCCCTGGTTCTGTTGGGTCGGTGTATGTCCTGGGCCCTTGCACTGTTATGAGTCCTGGCTACTGTGCTCATGTCGTCCGTCAGGGGCCCTGTGTTTCCGAGGGTCCGCAGCCTCTCCTATCGAGCAGTACGTCCTGGATTACTGTGCGACCCCTCAGTGTCTTACAGTGCATTAACCCATCCTGCTCCAGGATGAGAAGTGCACTGTCTGCCTTCACCTTTATAGGCAGGGGGCGCTACGCACACCTCTGCAGCGGCTTCTAATTTCCTTTTGTGTAAGGCGTCTGCTCCCATGTAAAGGAAGCCGAATCCTTATGTCAAGAAAAGGTCAGTAAGAAAGTATCGGACCGGAGAGATGCGCGACCCTAACCTGCCCCTCGCAGAGGTACAGCAGGACTCGGTCAGGACAGGGTTCCCATTCATTGACAGCAAGCAGACATCTTACAGATGACATGGGATTGAAATACTAAACATGGAGCTTCCATCGGAGTTAGTAATGCAGCGTATTAAAAAGTGATTAATCTGCCGATCCTTGCTGGCCCTGCCCCTTCAGCTGACGGCGCCCACATTCCGCAACACTTTGCAAAGGAGGCAAAAAAAGTTGTAAATTTTAGCACAAATATGGAGTTGGCCACTTTGCCACTGTTTAACAGTAAAATACTGGTGCAGTTCTCCGCTCACCGCTGCCCCCCAGTGACACGCTCGGCTGCAGTGACGACAGGAGCCGCCCAGACTTCTACAGTCACCATCCTGTTCTCACAGATAATGGTCTTGGGTCGGCGCCAGAATCTTCTTCTTCTGTTTTGTCATATAAAAAAATATATATATATTGTTAACCCCTTATACTCCTCAGTGATGTCGATCAGTGCATTCACTACAAGTCTGACTATAATACTGATTAATTACAGCCCCGCCCCCTGCTGATGACATCACTGATATAATGAGATGATCAGACATGAGATCCACACACCTTATACTACAGGAACATCTATTACTGCTGACAACCTGCCTGTATATCATGTCTGAGAGGTAGTCACAGCCCCGCCCCCTGCTGATGACATCACTGATATAATGACATGTGATCAGACATGAGATCACACACCTTATACTACAAGAACATCTATTACTGCTGACAACCTGCCTGTATATCATGTCTGAGAGGTTGTCACAGCCCCGCCCCCTGCTGATGACATCACTGATATAATGACATGTGATCAGACATGAGATCACACACCTTATACTACAGGAACATCTATTACTGCTGACAACCTGCCTGTATATCCTGTCTGAGAGGTAGTCAGAGCCCCGCCCACTGCTGATGACATCACTGATATAATGACGTGATCAGACATGAGATCACACACCTTATACTACAGGAACATCTATTACTGCTGACAACCTGCCTGTATATCATGTCTGAGAGGTAGTCACAGCCCCGCCCACTGCTGATGACATCACTGATATAATGACGTGATCAGACATGAGATCACACACCTTATACTACAGGAACATCTATTACTGCTGACAACCTGCCTGTATATCATGTCTGAGAGGTAGTCACAGCCCCGCCCACTGCTGATGACATCACTGATATAATTACATGTGATCAGACATGAGATCACACACCTTATACTACAGGAACATCTATTACTGCTGACAACCTGCCTGTATATCATGTCTGAGAGGTCAGAGCCCCGCCCACTGCTGATGACATCACTGATATAATGATATAATTTTCGCTGTGATTTGTTCGGTGTAATCTCCCCTCTTGTAACTTGTGTTTTTTTGTCCCCGGTAATTCCCGAGCCGCGGCGCCAACGTTACATGGATGTCGATGGACAAGAATAAACAGCGGCTCTGCGGCATCCTGCGCTTCTCTTCAAACATTTATATTTTGGGATAAAAGCTTTAATAAAAAGGCCACGCTGAATATTCAGCCACAAAAGCTCATTATCATCACTAATAGGAGCGGCTGAGTTCTTGGAGAGAGACGACTATTAGCAGGAAAAGACGCTTTTAATTTGGTCTTTTTTCCGTCTGCCTTCTTAATTGATAGTGTATGTACGTGATCAAAGTTGGCTGATTTGCATAGTGTTCTACATCAAACACTCAAACCTCCTCTGGGGTCCTCAGAAAAAACACTTGCCACAGCAAAACAGCCATAGAAAGGGGGGGACTGTGCTCAGGGGTTGGCAGAGCCCCCAAATCCTGGAGCTCCTTGTTGTGGCTTCTTAACGCTGTTGGCACCGCACCCGTCATGTGACGCTTTGCGCTGCGCTCCGAGCAATTGGATTCTTTGTTAAATCTCAGTATTTTTACGACTTTACCCAGTGTACCTACAAGTGGATACAAACCCATGCACGGGGATCCAATATGGCACCCAAAGCCGCAGGGCGAGTAAAACCTGGAAATATTACCCCAAAATTATTGGAAAGTATTTTAAATCTGTGGTGACTGTGATTACCATGAGCATGATGATGTCGCTAGTTACAATGATGAGAGTGGTGATGATGATGTCGTTGAAGACGATGGTAGTGATTGTGATGATGATGATGGTGATGTGAGGCTGACTATGATGAGAGTGATGATGATGTCATTGAAGATGATGGTAGTGATTGTGATGAGGATGATGAGCTGATGGCGATGTGAGGCTGGCTATGATGAGAGTGATGTAATTGAAGATGATGGTAGTGATTGTGATGATGAGCTGATGATGATGTGATGCTGACTATGATGAGAGTGATGATGATGCCATTGAAGATGATGGTAGTGATTGTGATGATACGTTTGATGACTTTTTACACTAATAATTTAGTTTAGATATAAGCAGAAGAGATGAAAAGTTGTAGATTGTATTGTGGTCTGCATCTTCTGCCTGAGCCCATGATGTCCTCAGTAAATGATCATTAATGGTCGCACAATGTTGAGGGAGAAACCCTGCTGTGTGTAGATCCGCCAGGACACGGATACATTAGTCACGTATTGTGTCATAATATTCACAAAGCATCTTGTGAATGCGCCACGTTCATCCTATTATAGCTACCACTCCATATGTTTACCAGGACATGCGATCAGCAGTGTGAACGACACCAAGAACTGAAGGCTGTAGAAATATATCTCTGTATACCCCAAAAAATCTATATAAATCTATATAAAATCTCTATTAGATACAGTATACATTCACTGACCGAGCTGAGAGAAAGGTCAAGAAACCAAACAGAGCGATATGAGGAGCTGTAAGACACAGTAAGTCGCTCATTGGTTCCTCGGCAATGCCCCGCCCCTGCGGAGCCCTTTACAGGAGGCAGGATGTGTATAGGCCATGATTTTCCCCTCACACTCCCAGGGTCATTTTGGAGAGGTCCTTGTGAACTCCTGTAGCCTCTTTGATGTTCTCCTTTAGGTCAGTTGTTCTTTTTAGTCTTTTTTTGTTCCTTTATCCCCTGACGCCCGATGCTTTCTTCCACAGGACCCGGACAGCAATAAATTACGTTCCCTCTATTCCTTCCGAACTACGTCTACCTCACCACACAAGCCTGACGAAGGGGCCCGCGACCGCAGCGATCTTATGAGCAGTGTTAACTTTGGGACTCCAGAACGACGCAAAGGAAGCCTGGCCGATGTGGTGGACACGCTGAAACAAAAGAAACTGGAAGAGATGACGAAGTCGGAGCAGGAGGGTGAGTGCGGCTTGTTGTTCTGACGGTTTCCATAGCCGGGAGAAACGAGTGGGATATGGAGAGGCTGAGAAGTGCTTAATTGGCAATAGATGGGAAAGAATTCTCGGCGCGTTACTATGGCGACGGCTGTTGGAAATGCGCGGTGAATGATATCTGTTCCATTGGCATGGCTTGACTTTCCATCCTGGGGCACATAATTGGAGAGTCGGGTTATCTGGGCGCACACTTGACCTTATGAATTGAGATGTTTGTTTGTGAATTTTGTCTTTCATCCTTCTCGTTGGCCGCGTTGATGGCCTGAAATGCGTTGCTGATCCATACCACCCCGGACCAGCTGTACAATAGCAAACACAGTTAACCCTTGACAAGCGCTTCATTATGAGCTGCCGATCAGATAACAGCAGCTGGATTAACATGTTGGACGTTGGCACCGCACACCACCTTGGCACTCGGGCCGCGCCTGAGCTGCATGAATAGTATTGTGTGCGTCCAGAAAAAGTCGTGGTGATAAAGGGCGACCCTGACCACAGTAAAGGGCTCAGTTGGCGAGTTTCATTCTCATGTTACGCTCACATTGTCGTCTGTCCGTTCACTTAAGGTGTTGTTAAGTCAAGTTTCTTGATTGGATGGCGACGATGAATTGTTCCCATTGTCCTACAGAGCGTGGACGTCTCACAATGTCTAGCGTGTCTCCGTAATTTCTGCATTACATCAAACAGATGCATTCTGAGGTTTTATAATAAGGGAATCATTTTGTAGACTCTGGCCGATAATATCCTGGCAGGGAACCTGCAGCAATTCTTCTCTATAGCGGAGCATCACTGGGGCTTTGGTTTTGTTAGATGCCACCACGTCGTCAGTGTAACATCTCTGTGTGTCTGTGGAGTTGTGAGGCTCCTTTGTAGAGCACTTTCTATGTTCGGAAGATTCAGCACAGAATGTCTGACCACACAATTGAGCGTCAGATCAAGAGTAAATAGGGGTGCTCTGCTTCACGGTAAAACCAGTATTCGGTGTGGTGAGTAGTACGTGAAGTACGGTGTCGTAGGAGATGCTGGAGGTGGTGGAAGAGCAGGAGGTGGTACACAGTGTAGTAGGGGCAAGCTCTGGAGTCAGGGTGGACTGTGGTAGATGTGGTGAGTACTTGTCGCTGGACAGGTAGATAAGTGACAATGGTGGTTGAGCGTAGGCAGCAGTAAAGTAGATCAGTGGTAAATGGGGTAAGTAGTTTTAGATTAGACGAACATCAGTACACAGTAATAGGCAGGGTAGACATTGATAGTTAATGTTCTGGTATACAGATCCTGCAGTGGTAGATGGAGAAGATAATTTCCAGACATGAATAGTAGTTGTAAATGGAGAATGTTGTCATGTGTAAGGATGGTAGTGGTACATGGAGTAGGTATGGCAGTGGTAGACATGTCCTATAACAGATGACGAAGAACGTTATAGGAGATATGGATGTTAAGTAGTACACATGGATGGTAGTGGTAGACATGTCCTGCAGTTTAGATGGATCAGGTTATGGTAGAGATGGATGTTGCATAGTAGAAATGCACAGTGTTTTTTCTTGGTGAAGTTTTTTGTAGACATGTCCTGTAGTGAAAGGCTTAGAAGGTTGTTGTAGATATGTCTAGTAGTGTTAGACAGAGAAGGTTGTTGTAGACATGAACAGTAGTGGACAGAGAAAGTTGTTTTAGGGATGGAGGGTAATAGTAGACTCAGAAGATTGGTGTAGTGGTGGACTGAGAAGGTTGTTGTAGGGATGGAGGGTGGTGGTAGACAGAGAAGGTTGTTGTAGGGATGGAGGGTAGTGGTAGACAGAGAAGGTTGTTGTAGAGATGGAGGGTAGTGGTAGACAGAGAAGGTTGTTGTAGGATGGAGGGTAGTGGTAGACGGAGAAGGTTGTTGTAGGGATGGAGGGTAGTGGTAGACGGAGAAGGTTGTTGTAGGGATGGAGGGTAGTGGTAGACGGAGAAGGTTGTTGTAGGGATGGAGGGTAGTGGTAGACGGAGAAGGTTGTTGTAGGGATGGAGGGTAGTGGTAGACGGAGAAGGTTGTTGTAGGGATGGAGGGTAGTGGTAGACGGAGAAGGTTGTTGTAGGGATGGAGGGTAGTGGTGGACTGAGAAGGTTGTTGTAGGGATGGAGGGTAGTGGTGGACTGAGAAGGTTGTTGTAGGGATGGAGGGTAGTGGTGGACTGAGAAGGTTGTTGTAGGGATGGAGGGTAGTGGTAGACGGAGAAGGTTGTTGTAGGGATGGAGGGTAGTGGTAGACGGAGAAGGTTGTTGTAGGGATGGAGGGTAGTGGTAGACGGAGAAGGTTGTTGTAGGGATGGAGGTAGTGGTAGACGGAGAAGGTTGTTGTAGGGATGGAGGGTAGTGGTAGACGGAGAAGGTTGTTGTAGGGATGGAGGGTAGTGGTAGACGGAGAAGGTTGTTGTAGGGATGGAGGGTAGTGGTGGACTGAGAAGGTTGTTGTAGGGATGGAGGGTAGTGGTGGACTGAGAAGGTTGTTGTAGGGATGGAGGGTAGTGGTGGACTGAGAAGGTTGTTGTAGGGATGGAGGGTAGTGGTAGACGGAGAAGGTTGTTGTAGGGATGGAGGGTAGTGGTAGACGGAGAAGGTTGTTGTAGGGATGGAGGGTAGTGGTAGACGGAGAAGGTTGTTGTAGGATGGAGGGTAGTGGTAGACGGAGAAGGTGTTGTAGGATGGAGGGTAGTGGTAGACGGAGAAGGTTGTTGTAGGGATGGAGGGTAGTGGTAGACGGAGAAGGTTGTTGTAGGGATGGAGGGTAGTGGTAGACGGAGAAGGTTGTTGTAGGGATGGAGGGTAGTGGTGGACTGAGAAGGTTGTTGTAGGGATGGAGGGTAGTGGTAGACGGAGAAGGTTGTTGTAGAGATGGAGGGTAGTGGTAGACGGAGAAGGTTGTTGTAGGGATGGAGGGTAGTGGTAGACGGAGAAGGTTGTTGGGTGTCATGTGTGTTTGGGTCTTCTGGCGTCTCAGCAATGAGCAGGACACTGCAGTCTTAAGGCATAGTTGGCCCCTGGATGTCAGGCGCTCTCACGTGTTATCCAGCCTGGGCACAGGGTTCACCACACATTATTACAGCAGAGTGGAGCGCTCTTCTTCCCATAGACATCTCTCTGTTTGCACTATGGTGGTGTGGAGAGAAAATGTTCTGGTGCAAAGTAAAAGTGCTTTAGAGCAGAAAAGATATTTAACCCTCATATTGACAAAAAGCAGGAAGGTCCCTGAGGTTGTAGGAATAAACCGGCTAATGAGAACTCGAATTTAGGATCTGCAATTGAGAAGGTCAACAGGTTTGTGCCTGGGAGAATTTGCCGCAGCTGCTGAAATCTGGTTGTTGCAGTGGTTTAAGTGGTCAAGTGCTGCTCGTACTGCGGGGCCGTCTGTTAGTAGGAGGCAGAGAGGTGTCCCGGCATAATGTGCAGCTGTTTAATAAGAAAGCCTCCGCCGCTCTAATTCCCCACACATCGGCTCCGCATCCTTCTGACGAGTACCTCGAGCCGCCCGCACTCCAATAAATAATGGATCTATCACACAGATAACAGATTGACATCATTACTGGGAATTAAAGGCTCATTTCTGAGCATCCACCAGAACCAATGAAAAAGGGGAGGAAAGTGTAATCCCCGAATAAAGCCATATTTACCTCAACATGGGATGATCCGCATGCGCTCTGCGGTGTTATAGGGAGACTGCCCGCTAATCCGGCGCTGGTATTACCCATGATATTCATCACCATGCTCCCTTCTCTGCCCGGTGTCCCCCCTTAAGTGACATTCGAGGAGGTTTTACATTGTCATTGTCATGGAGAGCATTGCTGGTTCAGTTGTAGGCCTCCAGTCATGCCTGAATCTCCAAATTGAAGGGTTAAATCAGGCATTCCCAAACTGCGGACCTCCAGCTGTTGTAAAACTACAACTCCCACCATGCCCTGCTGTAGGCTGATAGCTGTAGGCCGTCCGGGCATGCTGGGAGTTGTAGTTTTGCAACATCTGGAGGGCCGCAGTTTGGGGATGCCTGGGTTAAATGCTGCCGTCTCCTTGTGCAAGCGATGGATGGAGGTCTCAGCGGATGTGGGCACTTACCGTATCAGGTGGGTCACAGGCGATTGTACCATTGTGCACCCTGCAGCAGAAGCTTTCTGCCGTTCCTTCTGGAGCATCTACGCCAAACATATTTGACAGCCGAAAATCGGCAGAACAATCCCCGAGTTACCCCCTGTGGCAGATTTCACTCAAGGCATTGTAAAGGGTGAAATCTGTAACATACGGAAAATCATTACGTCCACACCGCGGTGCGTAGATCTCCGTGACTCTCATCCACTGTCTGCTGGATTATCAGATATTCCAGATTATTAGACGATCATAATAAACTCTATAAACCTCCCTACTGTAAGAGCAGCACCCCAGGATACAGTCACCCCAGAATCTGCCGCTGTCACTTTAACAATCAGGGCGTCTCGTCATGGCTCCTTTGGTTGCGATCTGGTGACAGTTCACATTGGGCCGCGTTCTGCGGCAACGCATGTGACGGGGACGGAGCAAGGAATTCATGTTATCGTCAGGTGACATGGCTGTAGCTTTAGGAGATTATGGAGGCTGAAATTGTGTACTAAATGAGTGAAGCAGAGGCGCTGGCAATGCAGCCGCACGCTCGGCTCTGCTACATCAGCGTGTGTAGATCCTGCCTGTGTTGTCGGTAACGGGAGACGCTCTCCTTTCTTCTTTGAACCCGTCCTCCCTGTAAAGAGCGATCAGAATCCGCAGATAAGAGTCTCTTTGATGAATCTGATCGATAACATTTCCTCCTGACATTTCTGAGATCTGAACCTGTTCCTTCTCCCTCGTGCGGTGGACGCAGAGCAGAAAGGTCGCCGCGCCGGTAAATGATATTTAGACGCGTCTTGTTTGGTCAGAAACAATAACTCAAACGTGAAAAAAATAAAATGGCGCCACCTGCCTACGACTGGTGAGCTACGAAATCCGCCACCGGCGAGAGCGCAGAACAAACGAGACGGAGGTGGGTTCTGTGAAAGCGTCAGGCTGCGCTCTCTGCGGACTTCTCGCTGACAGTTGTATCCGTCTTCCATGAAGCGACTTCTGTGCCAAGTAGCTGCCAGCCCCGCGCTCGTCTCATGTCTAATTGTGTGGGTCTAGCAGAGGCGATGCCAGTGCAAGTTCATGGAACAGTTGGCATTAAAAGCTGGAGCAACGTGTCATCTGGCACCGCGAGCGCAATGTATCATAAACCCCTTACGTGCTGGGGCACAAGATACAAGATAATACGGGCAGCAGAGAACGGAGGACGCCGTAGGACCTGGCGCACCGCTGAGAGACCAGAAAATGCCGTCCTGCCCAGTACGGTGAAACGGGACGTCATCCCGGGGGAATTTATTAAGAGCCGCGCCTCATATGCCAGACGCACCACATTTATGAAGCGTGGCCTCTTAATAGATTGGACGCATCCATGCACCAGAAAAGGAAATCGGCACCACTAGTGAGCGGGCGCAGACGTTATAATTCATGCTAGTTCCCGGCCTAAGTCACTATAAATCTGTCCGGATGTGTGAGGCCCCGCCCCTCACACGAAACCACACCCACTTGTTTGAAACGTGACAAGAGCCGTGGAATGTTTCAAAAAGTCTCTTAAATTTGCAATTTTTGTCCGACCTCTGTTTTTGCGCCAATTCCTTAACGTTGTAAAGATCTCTGCTTGCTGTCAGTCAATAATATCATTGCATGTATTAGCTGCGGACCGCACGTGGCTGGTTCTATAATAGGAATGCCTGTTCTTGTCTGTGGCTCCGGACAAGAATAGGACACGTTCTGTTTTCTTTTGCAGGGCCACGGACACTGTGTGCCGTCCGCATCTTTTGCGGCCCCATTGAAAATGAATGGGTCCGCACCCGTTCCGCACCCATTTTCTGGACGTGTGAATGGACCCTTAGAGAGTTGCAGAAGTTTTCACAATGGAGGAGAATTCCTTGAAGAGTTCTATTCTGCGTCCATTCGGAGGTGGTCACCCAGCTTTCTTGGAGTCCGGAGCATCAGATCCAGCTAAGGGGGATCAATCGCCAATGTTCCAGGTTCCAGATGAATCACATTGTTGTTGCCATAGAGACGTGATCCCTGATTATAAGGCTTCGGATTGGTTGCAGCGTCGAGGGCCTCGTTCCCATATTAATCCCATTTCTCAGAGCCCCCGGTAAGGAAACAGTTAAGACCCTGTGTTCTCCTGGAGAGGGTGGAAATTTCGAGGGTCATATGCGGGAGAATTGTCCAGGAAGTGGAGGTTTCCCTAGTGTTATTTGGCCGGACTTCTTGCGCCGTCCCCGCTGTTCGCCAACAGGGTCTGAAAGTGCCTTAAGTGCTTTTGACCGCGGTAATGAATGAAAATGGACCGGCAGCACAGAGGGCACTGCATTAGGCCGAGTGGTAGCCTCACCTGTAAAAGCGCCATTAGACCGGTGCGGCTGGAAGGTAAGCGCGCGTCCGACGCTTATTTACTGAACATTGCAAGTCTATTATTTCCTGCGAAGCCTCCAGGAGCGGGGCACAAATGTCAGCGCCAAAGTGACATGTTTAATGCATAAGAGAAAAGCCGCACAAAGAGCCCAATAGACGCCACGCTGTTAACCCTTCATGTCACAGATGTTACAGCCATAATCCAATATTTACTTTTCATCCATAATAAATGTTATCAACGTCCCACGCGCGACGTTAGCCCCTAACTATCACCATGGTTACGCATTTGATTGGATCCGGTCATTATATGAGTAATTTATCAATTATCAGATTTTATATCGACAGTTTATCGACCTGTGATGTCACCGAGGCTTATTATCACCCCCCATGGTCCTGCTGCTGGCCCCTCCCCCTTATTCAGGCTCCTCCCCTCCGTCTACGTGCAGCGTTGTCTTCTCTTCCTCACCATACTTGCGTGTTATACTCCTTCAGTGTAAAGCATGAAGGACAGAGCAGCTGTCTGAGTCTCTGATGAGAGAAGAGGGGGGTCTCCGACTACCTCAGACTCCAGTGGACAGTGCATCTGAGCTGGAGTCACTGGTGGAGCTATCCTCAATGGCCGCTGATTTTGGCGTCACTTCGAGTTATGGAATAAAAGGTTTCTGTGATTTCGTACATAGCACAGTGGCGGTTGCGGTCTCGTTAGGTCTGGCCGCTGTTTTGTAGGATCAGGTATTGAGTTGGAGCTTGAAGTTTCTTCCTCCTCTGAAGCTCGTACATGTCCTGGGCGTCCCCCGGGGGGATGAAGCTCTGATATGTCACAGCTCATTCCTGGCCCCGCGTCTCAGGCTCTGCTGATCCATATTTCAGTTGTCAGATTGTGAATCCCCATAAGCCGCCCGCCCTGGCCGCACATCACTCGCCTCCCGTCACTAGATCCTCCACTAATAGCGTCCAGGTCGCCGTGCCCAGTCTTCATTCACACAACCTGCTTGTCTGGGATGAGAAGCGCAGCCCCCATTGAGCCAGACCAGTGCCAAATGGTAAAGCAGCGGCCGCAGCGTGCTGCTTGTGTCTGAATAGGTAATGTGGAGGCATCACCCCAAACAGACAGGAGCTGGAACGGCTTGTTAGATCGCACCATCAAAAGGCGCCCTCTGCTCCTTGCCAATCAAGCCTCATGCCGTCCGGTGGGCACACATTAGGCGCATCTCATCCGAGCCGCTCTCGTCGGGCATCTGGCCAGAGACTGACACTTTCTAGTAAAAGCCTTTCAGGGTAATAAATAATGGATGGGCTGCTTATTCTTCGGGGTCTGCAATGTACTCATCATTTATAGTTCTGCAGGGTCCCCCTCCGGCCTCAGTGTTTGGGGGCGGTCACAGGTTATGGGGTCCCCACTATGGGATTTTTAGGTTTCACACGTTGCATTGTACCCTTTGGATCCCGAGAAGGTGAAGGTAAAACTTTAACATGTGAACCTGGCATAACCGGAGATCACTGACACCGCTGATCCGGAAGCTGTGCCCATGATCCCCCTCCTGGCTCCTCGGTGAAGTCCGCACAGTGCTGCAGCGATATTGTCTCCGTACACAGATTTGTGGTGGGGTCTATAGGAATGCGTCCTGCAGCGGGTTATGTATCCGAACTCATTGACGGCTGAGTGGCCGGTTCACTAACCTTCCCGGTGACTGCGCAGTTTTTATATGTTCACCGTCCATTTTTCCATCATTTACATGGCGAGATGATTGTTCGGAGCGGTCATTACGGCTCACATTTCACCCATAATTGTTCTGGAGAAACGGTGAACCCGGGCGGTCGGTGATTTGTGTCTAAATGGATTCAGCTCTGCAGCCGAGGACACAAGAAAATGATCCATAACTCAGGAGTCGTCACTCAAAGCCAAGAAAGTGCCCGGCTATTGATCTGCGCACAGGTTAATGAAATACATCACACCCAGACGCACGCATTCTACTGAGAGAGAGCGCGAGAAAGAGAGAATGAAAGAAATAGAGAGAGAGAGAGCGTGAGGGAGAAAGTGAGAGAGAAATTGAGTGAGCAAGAAAGAGAGTAAGAGAAATAAAGAGCAAGAGAGTGAACGACAGCATGAAAGAGCAAAAAGAGTGAGAGAAATAGCAATAAAGAGAACGTGAAATAGAGAGCAAGAAAGAGAGAGCATAAAAGAGTAAAAAGAGTGAGAGAAATAGAGAGCAAGAAATAGAGCAAGAAAGAGAAATAGAGAGCAAGAAAGTGTGAAATATATAGAGAGCACAGAAGAGAGAAATATAGCAAAAAAGAGATATAAATAGAGATGGTGAAAGAGAGAAACAGAGCAAAAAGAGTGATAAAGAGTGAAAGAGAAATAGAGCAAGAGAGAAATACAGAGAGCAAGAAAGAGACAAATAGAGAGCAAGAAAGAGAGAGAGTGAAAGAAATGGAGCATGAAAGAGAAATAGAGAGCAAGAAAGAGTGTGAAATATATAGAGAGCATGGAAGAGAGAAATATAGCAAAAAAGAGATATAAATAGAGAGATGGTGAAAGAGAGAAATAGAGAGAAAAAGACAGTGAAAGACAAACAGCACAAAACAAAAGAGTGAAAGAGAAATAGTGCAAGAAAGAAAGTGAGCACAAGAGCAGGCAAGAGAGAGAAATAGAGAAAAAGAAAGTGCAAATAAGAGTGAAACAAATAGAGATCAAGAAAGAGAGAGAATGAAAGAAATACAGAGCAGGAAAGAGAGAAATAAGGAGAGAGTGCAAAAGCAAGAGAGACTGTAAAAGAGAGAAATAGAGAATGGGCAAGAGAGCAAGCAAAAAGAGTGAAACACAAATAGAAGAAGAGAGCGCAAGAGTGAAATGGAAAGATAAAGAGAGAAAAATAGAGAGCAAGAGTGAGAGACAGAGAACGAGAACAAACAAGACAGACAAAAAGAATGCGTGCAAGAGAGAGAAAAAGAGAGTGATAGTTTAGGCCCCATTCACACGACCGTATGTATTCTGTGATCCGTATAAAAACAACGGAAGACATACGGAAAGTCTTCCGTAGTGTTCCGCAATTTTGCGGACCTATTGACTTTAATGGGGCTACGGACGTGATTTTGCGGCCAAGTATAGGACATGTTTTATTTTTCTTGCGGAGGAACTAACGTGAGATATGGTGTGCATTCCGCATTTTTCTTCTCCTATGGAAAAATGAATGGGTCCTTATGGTTCCACATCTTATCCGCAAAAATGCAGATAAGATACGGAAATGTACATACGGTCGTGTGAATGGGGCCTTAGAGTTAGGAAAAGGAAAAAAGACAGTCACACAGAAATAGAGTGCAAAAGAGAGTGAATGTCAGAGACAAAGAGAAAAATTTAGAGACACAGAGAGCGTTGCTGACAATGCTGACAGTCTCCACCTTTCCTCCTGTATTTGGCGCTCACCCTTCGCTGGACGCTGCAGATTTTGCCCTGAAGTTTTACAGCCTCGCTGACGTCGCTTTATCATTGTGCGACCATGAAACAAAACGCTTGCATTACTTTCTGGGCAGAATCTCTGCGTCGCCTCCTCCGCGAGATCTTGGCCCTGGAACAGAGAGAAGCGGCCAAAACTCTGAGCCAGAGATCATTCCCTGTGGAGTAATCCGGAGCGTACACCGCACCACCCCCAGCGTCCTTCCCCATGTGTATTCTGCTCCGGCCTCCAAGGGGTTAAAGGGCTTCCCATAGTGCCAGGTCCCTAGACACAATGGCGGGTGTCACACTGCCGAGCCGTCTGTATTACCGGGCAGATTCATTGCCGTAGCCACGAGGAAAGTGCGCTAAATTTCTGACAGGGGGGACGCTGAGCGGTAGGAATCTGCAGAGGCTTTCCTCGTGGACCTCAACGTGGGCAGAGGTCTATCAAAGAGCGGATGATAAAGCTTTACATACGTGGGACTTGGCGCTGACGGTGGCGCCCGGCCCTTCATATAGAGGCCGCCAGAGGCGCCCAATACCCGAGTATAGAAGTGTAAGACTCCTAGCGCAGTCAGCGGAGATGCCCCCCGCTAGTGATGCCCCCACTGACGAGCGGGTCACCTGCATGTTTAGCACATTCTGACAGATCTGCCACTTCCTACACAGAAAGAGGTGAAGTCATTTGTGTCTAGAATATGCAGAACATCGCACCTTCCTGCTCCTTAATGCGCGGCACAAAGTGAATGAAATAAAGAGACACGTTTATTTATAATCGGCCCGGCCCCATTTTTTTTTACAATTTCGATGCCTTATAATTTACTAAATCTCCATGAGCCGTAATGATGAATTTTGTCGCCATTATTCGCACCTTTTATTAATTTACCCTAGATGAATAAATGAGAATGTTGTGAGTCGCTGATTGGGAAGAGATTTCTGAAAGTGACAGATAGATTATAGGGTGTTTAAGGAGAAAATGCCTCTTTCCGAGGTACCCAGTAATTTCATTCTTGTTTGAAATTATTATAATTTATTATGGCGTGTGGGTCCTAATGAATATCTGCTATTAACTGCGAGCCAGATATTGAGACTAAGATTATCCGGCTGACTCCACTCCCCCTGACTGCAGGCGCCGCCACTCGCAGGCCGCTGTATTCCCCCACTACTGAGGTATATAGCGGGGGTATTACATGGCAGGGTCAATGTGAAGTCTATGGCCAGTAACTCCGGCACTTACCTCCACAACTTACTGCTCACTTACTGTGATTGTGGAGGAATTGCCTAAATAACAACTCCCTAAAATACCTAGTCTGACAACCAAGCCCCCCCCCCTCCGCGCACATTTGTGATTACCCGGATAATGTCGCCAATGATCAGGAACACGTTTTACAACGATTTACACTGCGGACGGTATAATACTGGTGATCGGGGAGCTACCTGTAATATCTCCGTATACCGCGCCCTGACAGGCAGAGCTTGGGGAGGAATTATCTGCCTAAATCTCTGCATTCCAGGCATCTAGACTGTATAGATAGCACCGAGAGGAATGTAAATATTTACCCGCGAGTCCTCTATAATGCAAGGGATGATCTGAGATCTGATACCGCCGCCGGATTCCCAGCATTTCACTGACATTTCACTTTCTGGCTGCGAGTCTTCTCAGATTACCCTGTATATATATATACACTGCACAGTACCACTTCTCCTGTCCGGTATACTAGGTGTAATCCTCAGTATCTGCTCTTATTCTGTATATATATACACTGCACAGTACCACTTCTCCTGTCCTGTATACTGGTGTAATCCTCAGTATCTGCTCTTATTCTGTATATAAATACACTGCATAGTACCACTTCTCCTGTCCTGATACTGGGTGTAATCCTCAGTATCTGCTCTTATTCCTGTATATATATACACTGCACAGTTAACCACTTCTCCTGTCCTGATATACTTGGTGTAATCCTAGTATCTGATCTTATTCTGTATATATAATACACTTGCCACAGTACCCACCTTTCTACTGTCCTGTATACTGTGTAATACTCAGTATCTGCTCTCATTCTGTATATAATAATATATATATTATATATATATATATATATAATAGTTATATACGACTTGCACAGTACCACTTCTCCTGCTCCTGTATACTGGGTGTAATCCTCAGTATCTGCTCTTATTCTGTATATATATACGTACACTGCACAGGTACCACTTT